>JAMAKC010000087.1:0-61322 GCA_023628735.1 Trichoderma sp. PF4103 | reverse complement strand
ATTTTTAATAGCTATTTAAAAGTATTTTATATATTATAAGTAATTAATATTAAAAGGTATTATATACTTTTAATATACTTTAGCTTTATATAACTGCTTTTTAATAGCTTTTATAATATATATTTTATAAGTAATTACTTTTAATACTTAGGTTTATTTTTTATAATTAGTAAAAGGGTTTTTTAAAATAAAAAAGGCCTTATTACTATTAATAGCTTTATTAATAATATTATTTTATTAAAAAGTAAGGATTAAAATACTTATTTTAACTAAATATATATTAAATTAGCTAGGTTTAAAGTAATAAAGAAGGTCTTATACTACTCTTATACTTAATAAAAATATTACTTACTTTTTTTATTATATAAGAATTACTTATATAATAAATAATTTAAAAAATACTACTAATTAAGTAAGTTAATAAAAAAGCAGTATTACTTTATAAAAAGCTAAAAAAAGTATTAAAAAAAAAGTATAAAAGTATTATTAAAAAATAAATATAAAAAAAAAATATAAAAAATTTAATAAATATAAAAATAAATAATAATATATAAAATAATAAAAAAAAATAAACTTTTATTAAGCTATAATATATATAAAGCTTATATATATTATTAAGGCTATTTATTTATAATTATATTATAAATTTATTAAGAATAAAAGTTATTTTAATAATAAGAATACTGCTTTTAAAAAAGAGGATAATTATTATAGTAGTACTTACTAAAAGTATAAGTATACTAGGCTATAAAGGCTTTACCTTACTTTAGCCTTTTTTCTTTAAGGTATATAAAGGCTTTTACTTATATTTTAATAGTATACTTTAAGTAAAAGTTAATATACTTCTTAATACTTACTTAATAACTACTTTATAATATACTATTAAACTTATAATAATTACTAAGTAATTTTTTAATAAGGGCAGTGCTATTATTATAATAAAAGGTTTATAAAAAGCTAAATAGCTTATTAAAGAAGTTAAACTCTTTTTCTAGTAGTAGTAGTAAAATTAGCCTTATAATAAGCTTTTTAAAGTTATTTAAGTTATTTAATATAGTAGTATTATTATTAATAAAGTTAAGGGCATTAATAGTATTAATAATAGTAAAGGCATTAGTAGTATTAGTAGTATTAATAAAAGCAGAGATAGTAGTAATAATAATAGTTATAATAGTAATAGCTTTTAAGTAATTATCTTTATTAGCTATTATTATAAATTTTATCTTAGCCTGCCTTCTTAGTGTTTTAGATCTTTTAAGGCTTATATTATAATTCTTAGTGTGCTATAGCTATGTACTGTTTTTTAGTAGTGCAGGCTAGGAGGTAGGGAAGCTTAGCCTGATTAGGCTTAGCGGGTGGAACTACAGCCTGAATAGTAATTTAATACAGCCCGAATAGCAATACTCTATTATAAAGGTAGCTCATTGTATGCGGGACGGGATTCAGATTCGAGGTGGGGGCGGGGTTTGAGCTCGACTGCCGATGATGTCACAGGATGTGGATACGGAACGACATGGACGGAAGACGTTGATATAATACAATCTGGAGAAGAAGAAGAAGAATACACAAGAGGAGCAGAATCAGACCTCGGGGCAATATCAACATCTGCACTTGGTTCACTCGAGTGTGAGGCAGAGATGGGAGTCACTTTGAAAGCCTTCTTGACCCTTCTGTAGCAGCTTTTTTGGCAAAAGTCCAAGTTCAACCAACAAGCTCAAATAATTCAGATCGCTATACGCTGTATGCCGCCGATTGCTCCATCAGAATCTAATCGAGCCAGAACTGAAAGCAAAGACACCACATAATCCAAACAAGACAAGAATCGTAAGAAAAGATGCGGGTGTGACAACATGCGAGACAGAGCAGGCAACTGCCACCTTTCCAACACAAGTCTCAGCACCAAGTCCAGTACTCGCCATCCCTCCATACAACTTCCTTGTCCTCGCCTCCATGCCATCGGAAGCAGGGCACCATCTCGGATCGATTCTCCAGCGTCGCCGTCATGTCCTGGCCCAAGTCCTTGACCAGCCTCTCCGCCTGGGCCACGAGTCGCGGGTTCGGGTCCCATGCAACAATCTCTCTCAAGTTGAACCACATGGCCTCGTGCACGGCCGCTCGAAGCACCAGCCTGAGTGGAATTTCCAGTCCCTCATGGCGCTTCATGGACAGCTTGGCAATGTACAACCTCTTCTGCGCAAAGTCGTGCACCCACCACGCCTCGACCTTGGTTTCCGACTTGGGATCCTTGTAGGCAGCTCCCACGTGCATAGGTACTGAACTCCATGACGGACCCCATGCTTGCGTGATCCCGTACAATATCTGAGTCATCATGGACTGGCGGCACACGTGCCAGCCCTTGACCTCCGACCCCAGCCGGAACTGCGCATGCGTGGTTTGACTCTGGATGGCGCTCATCGCCATCATGGACATCGAATCTTCATCCACCACCAAGTCCACGACCGGGTTGTCATTCGCGATGAAGCCAAACTCGGCATCAGAATCACCAAGGTGCCGTCGCATGTATCCCTTGAGGCGCTCGTCGAGCTGCAGGTCACCCAACGTGACTCGCAGATGCTTGGCGGGGAGCGGCTTCTAGCCACGCTGCTTGAGAAAGTTCGTGTCCGGGCCGCCGTACACGATGCTGAACTCAATGCGGTCTTCGCCTTTTCTCCCGTCCATCTCTTTGGCCAAGAGCTTCAGAAATTGCGTACCATGCCCTCGTCTCCGTCGCTCAGGGGCAGTATAGAATTGCGATATCACCGCACCCTTGACGTGCTTGTATCCGCGAGCTGTGCTAATCATTGCTGGCCTGGAATTGATGATGGCACCGGAGTAGATGGTGGAAACTTCAGCGCGGTGTCTGGTGTACCAAAACTCTTCCTTGCATTCGATCATCCCATTGCCATAATCTCGCATCATGCACTCGATGCGTGACCAGTAGGCGGCAGGCAAGGGTGAGGAAGCGTAAACGGCACAGCGCTTATAATAAATCAAAAGCTCCCTCTTCGAGCCCTTTGTAAAGCACGGCGCATCATCCATGGCCGGTTGTGGATTGTCTTCGAGGCCGAACTTCTTCCTGAGGCTGGAGGCCATATCGGATGCCTCTTGGAGACCATCGTCAACGTCGCAGCCGTCGGCCGGTGTGTCATCACGGGTGCTCGTCGGAGTGGCAATGCCGCTCATTGTCCGGCTCTCATCGCTGTCGTCCATCCGAGGGCCACTCCCCCTCTGTGTTGAACTGCCACCGCAGCGGACGTTGTCTGACGCAGCACGCAGCGGCGTTGAAGCTCCCTTCGGACGGCCCATGATGCTGACAATAATAGGTAGATACAAGGTATACAGTAGGTAGGTAAGGTAAAGTAGTGCTAAGTTCAAGTTGTTGTATGCGGCCACTCCCGAGCCCGTATCAGCATCTCAGGTCTGCTGTTGCTACCTCAGGCAGAAGATGATCCAGCACTCAGAGATTCGATAGCACGGCAGGCACGCATCATGGCGTCCACTCGCACGAAGCACCTTCCCTTGCGCTCTTCACGCGTCTCCAGCAATGTCGCAGCTTCCTCACAACCAAAGGCCTCTCTCACCCCTTTTCGTCTCTCTCTCGTTTACTTTTCTCCCTTCTCTCTTCCATACAGACAGCCAGTCAATCACTTGGTACATGACTTTTCACCACTTATTGTAAGCCAGTATTCCTCGTCTTGGTGTCTTTCATCACGATCCCGAATTCTCTCAGCTACTTTTGCGCCTTGTGCCTCGCCTTCTCTCCTCCGGGACAACAAGTCTGAGTTCTTGTTCCTCCACTGCGTTAATGGCTACCTGGATACTCTTTGCTTCTGCTTGTCTGGCCCGTTAAGACCCCCGTTCCCCCCTATTGATTCGTAAGAAGACTGATAAAAGGCGTGAATCATCCGGGATCGGGCGTCGCAGCTGCCGCGTCGATGTGTCCCCTATTCGGCTTGCTTTGGCTAATCGATTCCAGGTCCGGTAGAAGCAAGGGAGGGAAAGGGGACGGTCCGATCTGAAGGATGGAATGGCATTTCTCGATATCGAACACGACAGCTCTCTGCTCCAGCAGTATTTGCACGCGCAGATCACGGAATGACTACATCAATTACAGCACACCGCACACCTCTCCGGCGCTCTTCGTCGAGCCACTCGGTATCGCGATTTGGAGCTGGATGTGAGATAGCTCAAACTCCAAACCAGCATCTCATAAATCACCCAGTCATCACCAAGAGGAAAAAAAAGGAGACGGATCCGGGCACTCCCCTGCTGTAAGAACAACAGCCCGACCAGCAACTCGAGTTTGTGTGTCGTGCCCAAGCTCCCCCCTTACATCCGACCCCATGTCCGTCCCAGCCCATGGGACCCGGCTAGCTGGTAATTTTCCATCTCGCCGGCACATTGGCCTGCAGCTAGCGCAGTCCAGTGACCCAGACGACATGTCGGTGCGAGCTGCAACCCGAAGCACTGACCAGATACAAACCAATGCGATGGGTCTCTTGTGGTGGCGGTCAGTGGTCCCTGCATTGAGTCCCAGTTGCCCTCCCTTGTCCACATATTGACCTAATCCGTCGCGAGGCATCTGCAGATACCGCCGTCACCGCCACGGATATTGCAAGCGTGCTCTGCAGCGTGCGTCTGCCCCGCCATGGCCAGTCTCGGAGACTTTGATGGTGCTACTGCAGAGATGTCACGGAGTATCACACTGATATGCCACCACCACCTTGGGAGCCGTACCTGGCAGTCAGGACAAATTGGGATCGTGTTTACCGGCAGACCAACACGCGATCCGCCTGCGTAGGCGATCGGCCGCTGCTGCAGGCTCCCCTCATTTTGTTGCCCTGCATATCCGTTGGACATCCCATGGCTGCCTCGGGGTAGGGGGGCAGAACCGCCGGGGACAACAATGTCACTTCTGACAACTAACTGCTCGTATTACGAACTACAACCGCTTACTGTTGCTGCCGGTGGAAGAGGGACCCGTGCAGTACTGCAGAGCAGCTTCCTCACGGGTTGGCCGCTACAGATGGCCCAAGTAGTCTCGAGAATAAGGGGTGCCGCCCACAAGCTTGAGAGAAGCTGCAGCAGGGCTCCGTCGCCAAAGCTAATCGTGGCCTGCATGCCAGTGCCGTCAGCGGCTTAGCTGAGGCCCGGCTGGTCGGAAAACTCAGCGCTAGTCATAGCCAATCTGCATATGCAATTTATACGTAGTGCAGCCGCACCGTACGGTTGGAACCTCGATTGCTCGCGAGAGGACGTCCAGGACCCAGGGATCCGGAAACACCAGATGCGAAAGAGCAGGGGCTTGGGAAGTGGGCAAGACAGAGCGCCATCGAACAGCTGATGTTAGTCTAGCAGTGGCCCCTCAGCCTCAGCCTCCTCCAACGCCAAACCGCGCTCAGCTCATGGCCGAGGCCGGACAGCTTCACGAGTCGTTAGTGTCGCGATTGGGCATGACGTCTCTGGCACCGTTGAGAGTATAGATCAACCTGTCGAGAGGTCACAAGATGCGCGCCCCTGGGCCTGGGCCGCTTGCAGCGCCTAAACAGAAGCAAGACAGGTCAATTTGACATTTCGACGGGGGTGGGCGGAAGATGACCTGTCGGTCTTTGCGGGTTCCTTGACACACGGTATGTGAAATGAACAAAAGCAACTCGTACCGCCGGATCATTAGTGCCTCGACCTGGCCCTCGCCCCTCCCGAATCGCAAATAGCAGCAGTTTCGAGTTGATCCAGTCCGCAATGCCCGCCGGCCGAGACAGTCGTCGATCGCAGGCCTGGCATTTTTCGATGCGGATATCACACTTATCTATTCCCACGGCACCACCAGTATCAGGAGAGCCAAACTAGGTATGCGCTCTTCCCCCTCCTATCGGGACGCACTATGAGCTCGGGATGCCGGTTGCGAGATGTCAGCGTCTCCATGTTCCATGGCTTACAAGTACCCTTTTGCAGTTGGGAGCATTCGGCCTCCTATTCACCGATCTCCCCTACCAAGCAAGTACGCACCTGCTTGCTGTGACACCTGCTCTGCATCTGGCCCTCTGGCGAATTACATCGCGCAGGATGCAACCTTGACAGCTTAGCTCCATGGCCGGAAATTCGTCATTCAATACCCGGCGCTACCAACAGTTGGAGAGCCCATGTCTCGCATGCAACTTGACATGGCTTTCAGTAATACACGCAGCAGCCGTGCCCTGGCTTTCCCCCCCCCCCCCCTTCTCCCCCCCCAGTCCCTCAAACCCCCACGTCATACCGGGTTGGCAATGCATGGGCTGCATACTTCGATGCCCTCTCTCCCCATGCATCGACGCACCTCCTGTGTTCAATCATCTTCTTGTGAAACCCATCCTTGCATATTGGGAGCAGCATCGTGATTCGACTCCCTGCAAATTGCAAGAAGAGTCCTTCCGGGCGACGGAACGTGACCTTCCAGGTGATTCCACGAGTCCAGGTTCTGCGTTGGGTCATTTTGCCCTACGCCCATAGTCGAGCACTCTGGAGGGGTCTACCGACGTCTCGGAAGTGGTGGTGCGATGGACAGGATCGCGAGGTATCAAAGACTGGACTCGCCATATTGTCAAGTATTAGTGTATACGCTCCATCTAATTTACACACATAAAACATGTTGGTATCAAAAAGGAAAGCGCCCTGTTTCCCCCCAGGCATCCCCCTCGCGCAAAAAGACCAAGGTTTCGCCGGCTGTGATGCTCATGCCCAATAATCTGCCCAAATCCGGAGAGAAGGACGAACGAACGGAAGAAAAAGAGACAGGAAATCAAACAAGATGCCCAGAATTTTGTGGTTACCCCTTAGCCCTCGAGACTCCGCCGTTTGCGCAGTGGAACTACCCATACCCTTACGGGCTGCTCGTACATGGCTTGTAGTTTCCTTTCTTTTTTCCCTTTCCCTTCTCCTGAATGCCAAGAATAAAAGAAAGAATCGAGAAGATGCAGCAGCGTCAAAACAAAAATAATAATAAGAAAGCCCAGGAATGCCGGATATGATCATGCCCATGTTTGACTTCGCTGCGGGAACACTCTTGCTGAACCCGATCAATCAGGTAGACCAATTGGCGTCGATTTCATGGTCTCGGCCTGTCTGTGAATCTTGAGAGAGCTTGTGCGTTCTGGGCAACGAGAGGATTCGGTTGAGTGTGTCCTGAGTATATAAAAAGAAGACGTTGGATCGTGGGCCGAAGAGAAGATAAGAGAGGCCAGATGCTGTGCTGCTGTCATCCCAGAAGCGCCGTCCGCCGGAAGTGGTCGATGATGTTTTTTTTCTCTCTCTCCTCGAATCTGGAATCGGAATCTGTTTTAGTGGGCTGACCTAACAAGCTTCGCAGTGTGTCCAACTCACCCGCATTACTGATAATGCTCAATCACACGGAGTGCCGCAGTACCCGCAGCATCGGCCCGGGATGACCCAAACCTCCTTGCCATCCAGAGCACAGGTTGGGCATCTCGTGCCGGGAACCTATTCGGCGTCAGCACGTATGAGAGAGGGCAACGGGAACTTTCTTATCTGACCTTGGGTCCCAGCATGATGACGCCGGCAGGCATGACGGGGGGGTATGAGTGAACAGGTTGTTCCGGCATGAGAGGGAAGACGGGGGCTTGGATGCCGCGGAGGGTGTTGTAGGAGAAAGGCATGGCTGGGGTGTATGTGAAGACGTGAGTGTAGGCAAACGAGTAGAACTGGAGTCTGGCGTTGTAAGGAGGCAGAGAAACGAATGGAATGAGCGATCAGAGAGTCAAGTAGTGGTGCTTGACAGCTGGCTGGGTTTAGAGTTGGCGAGTGAGATGGTGGTGGTGGTAGTGTTGGGGCCGGGCAGATAGGCGTATTATATGTCCACAGGATCCGGCGTGGGGTTGGCCAAGGGGGGAAAGGGGCCTGACGGATGGCTCCAAAGACAATCGAATCGAGAGAGGCTTGGTCAGATTCAGATCGAGAGGAAAGTGTGGGGGCCGTTGTCGTTGATGTGTGAATTCTGGGTTCTTGGCTCGGGGCAATCAGATTCTCGCCAGGAACCCAAGAGTTGTAGTACCTTTAGTGACAGGTCGATGGCGCTAGACAGAGGTAGACAGAGCAGACTGGGGTGCGGCGGCAGAGACGAAGCAGGCCGGACCCTTGTGCCTAGTCTATGGTCAGTACTTAGGCATGGTTAGCACTTGTGCGAGTAGGAGGAGGGCCCAGTAGTACCACTTACGGGGAGAGCTAATGCGGGCAGCGGCTTTGCTTTCCGTCCGTTGATCGGGAGAGGCAAGGCCATGTCTCGAGGATCGTGTCGGGGGTGGGATTTGCGAGTTGGCAGCGAGGCAGCAGACATGTCATATCGGCTGTGAGATGATGCCCGCCTCTCATTCAATGGCCCGCGTCTCCAAGTCACTGGCAGAAACAGCAGAACCATAAGGAGTTTGGCAGTAGAGCAAAGTACAGCGGCGCCCGAGAGCGGCCGGGCCTGGTACTGGGCCGTACTGCTACTTGTGCCTCCTTTGGGGTGGCTTTAATGACAGCAAGTATGTGTAAGTACTGAGCCTGGAGGGGGCGTGCGGCGGCGCGGTGCGGCGGCTCTTGGGAGACAGCCCAGACAGACGCTGTTGGTGGAGCAGCAAGCAGAATGAAAGCTATCCAAGGGAACGCAAGGCAGGGCATCGGGCCAGGGGTGCGGACCTGGGGGACAGATGACAAGGCGTGGAGCGATTCAAGACATGGCTTGTTTGGCCATTGGCAGTACTGGTCCAGGAACCTGGTATCAAGGGCAAGGCAAGGGAGTCTGTCTCTGACGGCGTGGCGCATGATGCTGGCCAAGCACAAGTCTTATTTGCACGGCAGATGCTCCTCTGCTCCGTCCGGAGCCGCAGCAGCTTGTGCTTGGACGGCTGGCTGGCTGGCTGGCTGGCTTTGCGATTAGTCAGGCGCGCATTGGGACGATTGGGCGTGTTTGGGAGCGTATGAGAGCGTGCGAGGACATGCGAGAGTGCACGAGTGAACGAGTGTGCGGTAGTGCCATGCCGTGCTTGGTGCCTGTTCATGCACGCCACGATGGGCTTTCGCTATCCGGGAGCCGGGACAGTTTCTGTGGCACCTACAGCGCAGGTCCGTCCGCTGCCTGCCTGCGTGTACGAAGCATGTACGAGTACACAATCGTACTACTCGAGCCTCGTTAGCACAGGGGCGGCAAGGGAGCTACCTAATCAGTTGGATGAGGTGCGGCAAGTGCCTACGTCAAGGTCGTGGAGGTGTTGTGCTGGGAGAGAACAAGGGGGGTGTGAGGCAAGGATCGAGACGAGAACCGGCCAGAGGAGGGGCATTAGCGGGGGACAGGAAGAGGATGGAGGAGAGGGACAAGGAGAGGAATGGCTGACCTTGCAAAGATGCTTGCGCCGTCCTGGGTTGGTGCCACACGCAGTCATGGTCAAGTGCCGTCTGTGAGGCTGCAGCGAGGCGATGCGAGATGCGGTGGAATGAAGAAGATGAGATGCAGAGGAGAGGAGAGGAGCAGAGTCAAGTTGATGTACATACAGCAAGCTCGTCCAGTCGTACCTAGGCCGAGTCCTGCCCTTTCCTGGTATGTGCAAGGTTCCTTCCACTTTCCAGCAGAGCTGCAATTCTCGTCGCTCATGCAGCGAGGGTCAAGGCAAGTACCTCGGAACCCGCAGTTTAGCTGAGCGGCAACACGTACCCGCACCGTACCGGGTCCACCAAGTTCGCCAATTGCCCAGCTGGGTTACCTCGCTGGACCTGGCCAATCAACGCCTGCGGACGGCGATGCGATCTTGCGTTGTGGGAAGGCAACGCTAACGACAGGGCAGACAGCCAGCCCACTTAGTCACCCGCGGCCGAGTACCTACGGAGTACTGCTAGAAGTGCTGGTACCGCTAGTCCCAAGATGCGAAGTACTGAACAGGTACTGGCCTGTCACTTGTGCGGGCGTGAAGTGAAGGTAGTGCTTGCTGAGGGCAACTTCAATGCTTTAGTCCCGCCCAGTGCCGTGATGCAGCTGCTCTTGGTATCTAAACCAAGCAGCAGCGCAATCCCACGATACCTTGTTGCGGCACGGTGGTACCGCGCCATGCCAGACCGTCAGGTACCACGCAGTTGCAAGGGACTTCCACGGCGTGCTCATGTACGTCCAGCTCCGGCTCCGACTCCAGCTAACGCACAGGTCAAATTGGCGGACAAACACAATAAAGACCCCTTACATCTTCAGCTATCGTATCTTGCCTTGACTTCCTTGCGACCACAAGCCATATCCTGCCCCCAGCGCGATGGGCTGGCTGGTGTTGGCATCCTAAAATCGGCATTCGAGGACGGATCGCGCCCTCTTCGATTCGATCCCAAGCCGTCTGTGCTAAAAGAAGCGGCGAAGCAGCAGCAGCAGCAGCAGCAGCAGCAGCAGGGCCTAACGCAAGCCACCTTTTTGGCGTCAAATGTTGGCGCCTGGTTCCAGGTGCATGGCGCCGCCTACCTTAGAAGGTGGCCGACGACATCCCGCCAAAGGGCTTTGCAGGGCCCTACAAACGAGATCAGCCGGCAAAAGAACATCAGTCAAGGCTCTGGCAGGGGCACCACGGCCGGGATGCCCAATGCTGGTGCTGGGGAGTGGCGTTGGGACCGGGCTCTTGCCGTTCGTGTCTATCACTCCTGCTTCCGTTTGGCCATGGCAATTTCAAATTGCTCGCTCTGGCTGCTGGCTGCACTCCGCCTTCCCACACACACAAAATTGCCGTGTTCGCTTAGAAAAGGGAAAGACAAAGAGGTGTGAACATGGAAAGATAGAAATTGTGGTTGACAGGGAAGGAGAAACAAGGTAGAGAGCCTGCGGGCAGACTGTTTCTGCTCAGAGAACGAGAGACCAGGACGACTATCGCGCGGAAGGGGGCAGCACTTTCAGGCTTCAAGGTCGCATGTTTTGGTAGCAATCCTTCAAGTTACAGCAACTACTTTCAAATCACGGCCATGTTTAATCACGAGGTGTTCTGTCTTTGCGCTTTCCTTTTTTTCTTCTTTCCTTTTTTTTCTTCTTTCCTTTTTTTTCTTCTTTTCTTTTTCTTCTTCTTTCCTTTTTCTTCTTCTTTTGTTTTTTTGTTTCCCTTTCCTACTTCTTCCTGCCAAACATGTCACGGACGGCACTTCCAAATTGCCTGAGAGCACGCCAAGCCGCAAACCTGGAAGCTGCGGCATACTTCGTACCTGACCAGGCCCCAACTCGAATTACCTGATCCTTGGAAGGCACGGAATATCCACTCTTCGTCCTCTTCCCTGAAGTGCCTGCATATGCTTCCCACCGCACCGCAGGATGACAAGCACCCGCTCGCGCCACAAACACACTCAGAGATGCCACCCTCGACACCTTTCAGCAACATGGATCAAGCCTTGCCATTTCCCTGCTCGCTAGACCCGCTCTCGATGTCGTCTTGGATCTACCTGTATGTGCCTAAGGGGACCGACGGTTGGGACGACACGCAGATCGTTGAAGCAAGGCCTCCAGACCGGCCTGCCCAAATCCACCCCTACGCCCAAGAACGTACGATGCATCACCTAGAGGCCACTTCTGCCGTCGTACGTTCGAGCGCGTGATTTCCCGCATGCCTGTTCGTCTGCGACAAAAGAGAGTCAACGATGCGCCCCCTTCATTTCCAGCGTGCATGCTGCCGCCGCGGCGAATCTCAGCATCGAGGTGTCCCGGGGCGTCCAAGGCCGAAGCGGAGCATGTATGGGGACACACAGGCGGGTAGAAGAGTCAGCGAAGGGGTGATGGTGAGCACAAGCAGCCAGAGAGAAGAGGCAGTTCTGGCGGTGCCTGTCAGCAAGCAAATGTGACTTACACGGATCGTGTCCGAGCAATTTGGCAAGCTGCAAAGAGCCCCTCTGCTCTTCGCTGCGTGGGGCGGACGAATTTCTAGCCTCCGGAATCCCTCCATGGAACCCGAAGAAATGAGTTACATGTGCGCTTACCAGCAGCATCGTCGGCACAGACAAGGCACGAAGCCGACATCAAGGCAAAAGTCTGCTTGCGTGTGTGCATTAGCAGCAGCAAGGCGGTAGACGGGTCGCGGTGTTGGGTCGCAACGGTGAGCGATGCCGCTCCACCCTCCTCTCTCCTTGTCTACTTTTGTGCTCTTGGTACGATGACGGGCTGCTGCAGCTTCACCCTCAACCCCCGCGACGATCCTCTGAGATAAACACCCCAGGCCCAATACTAGCCGTCCGGCGCTGTGGATGCGATGGGCAAGCCAGCCGTGCCAATCGCCAAGACTGATGCCGCGAGCAGATGGTTGATGCTGCGGGATTCTACCATGTCTTGATACGAGCCTCAGTCCCCGTCTGCTACCTCGATCTGCCGCAGTACATACTCACGCGACAAGAAGAAGGTAAGCTACATGTGGTTCATCAACATACCTATATACTTATTAGCTAGTGCTTGAGCATCTCAGATCCGGCGAAGACCTACCCCATCGTGCTGCTACCAAGTACAGTCTTCTTCTGATCAAACACTTCGCCCAGCCATGTCTCGCCCCTCCAGCCGCAAGCGATCCCGGTCGCCGGGAACTTTACGAACGCCCGTGCAGGCCCGAAGTACCCCTACCGATATTGACCTTGAATACCTACACCTCCAACCTGGGAGTGGTCCCCCGATGAAGCTCCTGCTAGGATCTGCGGCGCGCAGCATTCTCTCAGGAGGGGCCCGCTGCATCTTCTCGAACTGTTCAACATGTTCTCCCGTCGATGACGCTCTGACATGAAATGTCCTGCACCTCCTTTCTTCCAGAAAAGTGGAACCACGTCACTTACAAGATGTTAATACGAACGCAACGCACACACGCGCATAACGAACTCCCTCCATGACACGGCATCCATATAGAACAGGCACGAGTGTTTCGTGCTCCGTTTCTCAGCATGAGCAATACGTCCGCCAGGAACCAATTTCTAGACACGACACCGCTCCATGCATCCTTGGGTGTTTGTGCTGCGTGCTTGTACAACCCTTACTCCGAACGGGCACACACACAACGCCGATGACAGGTATCACAGAGAGTGCTCAAGCTAGCGCAACTAGGTTCCGCTGTGATGGGAAGACCTCTTGCAAGATGGACCAGGGTGCTCCGCGGCACCGCATTGGGTGACCGGCACAGGAGGCTGAGCCACTAAGAGCGAACCCCGACCAGAAGATGCTAAAGGCCTGCCTGCGGATCACAGCCGGCTTGTGCAAGGCGATTTGCAAATGGGATTGAATGCCGGTCGCTGCTTGTATGCGGGAGGAGGCGGCGGCTGCTGCCTCGTATCATCATGGCCTGGTGAAACATGGTGATAAACAGTCAAGCTGCCTGCTGCCTCTCCAATTATGCTCAAGTGTTGACGGATAGGCCGAGAACCTTCTTGTGAAGCCGCATTTCGTACGTCCAGATCAGCAAAGAAAATAGTACCGCAACTCCTACCTGTTTTTTGCGCATCAGTACCGTTACCACCGTCTCGCATCAATGCCACTCCCTTCAGCAAGGGTCTGCGTATTCGCTGGCGAGGAAGTCATATATCGAAGGCGCAAATCAGGGGAGGGCTCCGCCCAACAAGCAGCGTCTGGTCGAGAACATCTTTGCGTTCATGCCTTCCCCCGATATTGCTTTCTGGAAGCAGTACGTACTCACCTCCGAGCGTTGTTTGTGATGATGATGGTTGATGATCACAGTTGCATTTAGCTCTCTAGCCCTCGTCCCTTCATGGGGCATGCCGGCCGCAACGCAGCCCAATCCCGCACGACAGGCTGCTAGGCGATGCTACTAGTACCTGAGCAACGGCAACGGTGATAACTTGAGTCGTCCTTTCGTCCCTTTGGGCACACTTGTGCTCCATATTTCGTATCGCCTCTCTCTTTGACTCCATCATCATCTTTCACCCATCGCTTGTCATCTCTCAGAAACGCGTCCCCCAACTGCCAATAACGTCGTTGCATCGTGGGTGCGTACATGTAGGTAGGTCACGACCCCGTACCGGTGACTCGCAGGCGTAAACAAGCCCCACGGCATTCTACTAGTATCGGATTCTCTCAAGCGCCCTCGGTTTCCACCCTGGTTTTTGCTCCACCAGCACATACAATGTACAAAGTACGTGTACACGTATAACTTCCCCGGTAACATCCCAGGAGACGGGGAAACGATTGCAGAGGGTACGAGTACAGAGTACAGGTGAGTGTTGGATGGCAGGACGGGTGGTTCAAATGACCCCACCATCTATCTGAATTTAATGAGATCGCTGGGCGACGATGCCCTGGCCCATGCCCATGTCTGTGAATGCAAGTTCATCTATGCTTACCTAGTACGTGTACGAGCAGCAAGACCTCTTTATTCGCAATGAGTGGGAGGTCGCTCATGGGGATCGATTTCCTCAATGACCTGCCTGCTCTCCGGGATAATGGGCCGTTAGGGAGGACTCCTTACAGTCAGTATTTGTACCTACAATACCTCGTAGGTACTACTCTCCACACAAGTAGCCTCCCCATCCATGACTTGTACTTTCATCGTAGTTCGTACGGGATACGGGGATACGGGATATCTCAAAGTCGTCTCTGCTTCCTCCCGCGCGGGCTCCCACTTCCCGGCTAGGCACCTTACGCCGCATACCTTGAGGTAAGGTACTTTGTTTGCCGACAACTCATGAGAACTGACAGTTTCGAAATTGGCGAAAGCAACCAACACACAGCCTGGTCGTTCGTCTCGGGCATTGAGCATCTTGGCCAAACCCCGAGCAGCTTCTGCATGCACACGACAACCGGAAGAGAAGCCACGGCCGGGTTTGGGTTTCATGATAATCCAGCCGAGAGGTCTCTATCAGACATATTCTTTGCGATGCATGCTCCTCTTCGAAAGTTCCGAAAGCACCAATAGTCTCCAATGTTGAAGTCGGCTAGCTCAACATGCTCTATCAACTCAAAGTTCGCCTGAGTTTGGCTGCAACAAGGCAGTATGTACTTCTACAAGAACCGTTTCCAGTTGTACTTCACCTACACTTACCGCGACATGATCCGCGGATGCTCTGATGTTGCATTCTTCAACTACCAGGTGCTCGTCTCTACGAAGCCATGTGCTGTCTCCATCGCAGCCTGAACAGGTTCGCCAAGGGGAGGAGGGCTCCGCTTGGGTTACCACCCGGTAATGTGCTGGAGTCGCATTGAGATGGGTGAGCCCAGGTATGGGGGTTCGTGTCTTTCAGGGTAGCGCGTCCATACCTACAAGGAGGCCTGGTTGGTATCATATCTAACTCTGTTGCTTTCAGGTGAAGACGAGCTACTGCTATAAGTGGTACGAGCGTGCGAACAGGGTACTTACTTGTGCGCAAGCAGCCCTGAGGTCATCGTGGCCCAGGATGCGAACTCATTGTACCTGAGATTGGCGGCTCATCTGTCTTTCCTGAAGCGGTCTAGCGCGGTCGAAAGAGGCAAGCAGAGTCGGGGGTCTGGGGGAGCAGGCGCCAAGGCGAACATTGGGAAAGAAACAAATTTCGGGGCCCTCGCTGATCTCGGGTACGTACCCATCCATACCTCCCCGTCTGTGAACCTTGCCTCGGGCTCAGTTGGGAAGCCTTACGCAAACTTCTCCCCAGTCCTGATCCTACCTACTAATGCAGCGCCTGTTTAGGTAGACTCGTCTCTCGACAGGACAGGACTCGACTCGATCCATTGCACACCCAATCCCTTCCCTTCTCTGTTGTCAATTTTTCATGATACCTTATGGTCTACTAACCGGCTTTGGAGGCGCCAATCCTCGACAACTCGTTCCTCCATCTGCCGCTCCGATATCTGACGCCATCGTGCTTGGGATGCTGCATGTCGGCTGCCCAACTGCGCTGAACAAGCAAAGGGCGAATCGAAAGAGAAGAAGCAAGGGCAACGACGGCTAGGAGAGCCTTGTTCGCCGCAAACCTCGTCTTTGGATGGACGTCATCCAGATTGTGGCTCTTGCATCCCACCCGCCATCACGCCGATCTGCATGAGAAAAAAGGAAGCATGGTTGTACCAAGGGTAGTTCGACTTCTTTCATTGCTTTCTTTTTTCTTTCCCCGAGCCAGCCTAGCGCGGGTTTGACACCTTCCAGCTCGTGACCACCAAACTTTTCTCTTCCAAGTCTTATATTCGTTGTTTCTTTTGCGCTCAGACTCGCGGCAGATGATACTTGGCCCTTGAATTGCGTCTGGCTGGCATCAGTTGCGGTATCCACAGACTCCCTCTCCCCTCGTCCTTGATACATGCCCTATTGTTTCTGATCATTCTCTAACAAATCTCGCGCCGCCGGGATAGAGTCAGATATACTCGCTATGTTGCCAGCTGTCCAAGGATTGCAAATATCGACACTAGCAAAATAAGCAAGGAAGCAGAAGCAAAGCACGGAAAAGGATGCTCAATGGTCACAACAGGCGGGACCGGGTGCTACGAGAGACACACTGCCTGCGGCTATCACTTCTCAGATGGCTCGACGGTCAGGCGGTCGCTTTGACAAGTGAGTGAGACAGCAAAAATGGCCCGCTTGCTCAGCTTGGCCAGGGGAACCCAGCCGGAGCGCTATTGGCAAAGCGGATCCCCTATTTTCCCCCTCCCTCCACTCGGTACGGGGGACGGGGTTTATGTGGTCCTTCAGCAAACCGCACACGCCCATGTCACTCAGATATGTCTGTCTCCCGCAAAGCAGCCGGTGAAGTCATTTTCCAAGGTCATATTCTGCTCTAAGCTGAGTCTGCCTACAGGTTCTTGGCTTTGCTGTTGCATGCCATGTCATGTTGCAGAGCATGGTTCCGCCACAGCCATACTTAGACGAGTAGCGTTGGGTTGCCCGGGCCGCCATCACTTTAAGACGACTCTGCCTGATAGTGGGTGTTCCTTACTGTTCCTTGTCAAGCACAGACGTTGAGTTTTACCCACCTGGGGACGTCACCGAGCCGGGTCGACGGTTCAACTTTGTCGGATTTATATTGCCAGCTCCGTTCAGAGGCAGCGGTCGTAGAGATTGGGCCATCCGCTGCGTCACGTCGCGAAAGGTCGTACAACTCCTGACGGGGCCTACATGACTGGCGAATCAAACCCCGAGAACGCTTAAGCACCTTCGACCAAGGCATCTTTGCAGGAAAGGGAACCGCAGCCCTTGTCCTGCTCCGTACGCGGGCCGTGGCTCATGGATCACACAATCTCCCCCTACAGTTGTTCTTGGAGAGAGAAAACGACGATGGTCATCGCCCCATGCCTTTGCTCCCCACTCGACGCTCCCGGCGGCTGCAGATGCTAGTGGGTCATGGCCTGCAAGACGACAGACCTTGTACGAGTATGACAACTAGTCGAGCTTTTGGCTTGGCCTCAACTGCGAGTTGCCTTGCTATTACGGGATACCTCATGCAGAACTGCAAACCACAGGTATAGCAGAGGAGTGTGTGGAGTGCATGGCGATTTTGAACTACTGAAATCGGTGGGCACGCCTGAGCATGTTCTGGGTTGATTGCTTTCGGACTGGGCGTGATTCCTCCGAGGGGGGTCTGGTCAACACTCAATGAAGCTGGCCACGATTCAAGCACGCATCTTCACTTGACCAGACACTCAGTCCCGCGCATCGACAGGACTTGGAACCCCAGATATTTCGGAAGACAGAGTTTTGGCTTACAACCTATTGCGGATTATGTGCGTCACGGCCATGTCCGTGTCATTGGTTCTGCTGAGCTCAACGGAGCCTCTATATATGTGAATGACAAGATGAGGAGCTAGGGAGTTGGCTCTGATTCTTCGACGGCAGGATGACGCATACGGGCAATTCCCAAGTACTTCTGTCTGGGCCTTCAATCCAGGCATGGGCGGTCACGTTAGGCGGGAGATCTCTGCCCAACGATACTTCGAGCATCGCAACCTATAAAGCCATTTGCGACGCAGGTGATTGCCGGCTAGAGCGCACGACAAGGGCAAGTCAGGAAACTTGACTTGCTCTCCCGTCGGAATACTGCATCACACAGAGGCCAAGCAACCCCCTGGACCAGAGTTCAGACCTGCTGCTACCAGGACCGCGGAAAGAGCTTTTCAGGCATGCCATCATCCAAGCTGAAATTATCGAAGCGAAAGCGGCCTCGGACCAGGGGATGAGATCGGCCAAGCCACCCGCGGGAGCATGTCTCACATGGAAGAGCGTCAAGCCACTTATCAAACCGCAGGATGACAAGGCAACCCCCCAAGGAGCTTGCTTAGCGCTCGGGAAGCGATGGGATGGAGCGGTCAGCCACTGCCCGAGAAACAAATGTCAGGTTGTACCCTCACGGCAAGACCGCATGTTACCATTACAACCAACCGCGGCAGTCTTCAGTGGCTTTGGGAGCTCCGTTCATCTTCATCTTGGCCTCCAGAGCTTTCAAGTAGTTCCCTATCAGCAAAAGCAATAGACAATGAGAAATCTCGCTCGGGGTACCAGTCGAGAGGCGGAGCGAAAGTCCTCAGACTGAGACTACCTAGCAGCCACTGGCTTCGGGTATTTCATTAGGCACGAATCAATCGCCGACCTGGTTCGCATCTGGGGCGACTCGGGGGCTCAAACAACTATTGCAATGGACAAGACATGCAACTATGTATGCCTAGTCCTGTGACCGCGGCCACTTGTCTACCTATCTCTATCCTGCTAGGAGGACCCTGTCGAGGGGCTTGAAATGGAGACGGGGCGTGAAGTGAGGACTCCTCGCATCCCTCAAAGTCATCCTTTCGGCTTACTGCTATTACGCTGCCACTGTTTGGGCTTGATTGATATGCTGCCTCGACCCGCTGTGGAAGGTTTATAAACGTCCTGTCAGAGGCGCGACTTATAGCCCAGCGACGGCCAACATCAACAGCCTGTCTGATCTACGTGGCTGAGATGAAATCTGTAGTAGCCTTTCAGGCTTGCTGCTTCTTTGTGGATCTTTGAAGTCATATTAGTTATACTTGCAACTGGTAAGGTTGGAGTCCGGCCACATGTGTTGGGCGCGAATATCGGACCCCGGCTGCATGAAAGCATCTCCTGGGTTCCTTTTCTCCAACTTCAAACTTGGCGAGTGCTTTCTTTCTCTGGATGAGGGAAAAGGTGTGGACTGGTTGAATCTCGACGCATGCCTTGGATATTCTCACGGCAGACTGCGACTTATTGGGACACACGTCGAGTTGCTATGGGTCGTTGGCAGTGCCGGTGTTTGCCTTTGGTCGAAGAGCATGGTCTGCCAAATGGCGTGACTTGTGTCTTCTACAGCATATCAAGAAGGCAAAGCCATCCGGGCGAATATGTCCGTCGAGTATGCCTTCCTCTGCAGACATCTTCTTGCAGGACACATGAAGCTCGAGACATCCGGGCCAATGAAAGCCTAACGGCAAGGGCGGACCTATCATGCAACAGCAGAACTTCCTGATAGTTCTTGCGTCCCATGCCCAATCGACTTATTCCCCACCTCTAGAGAAGACAAAGAGGCCAGGGAGGAGGAGGGTAAGAAGCAGAGGAGACGGAGTGAAGAGAGTAAGAGTCGCAACTTGGGTTGGAATGTCAGGCTCGCCCCCCTGACCTGTCGTCGGCGGCTAGGACGTGACAGGATGCGGCCTCCCAGACGGCAGCGAGCAGCCAACAGCACACAGGTCCGTCCTCCTTTCGTGTTCATGTCGGAGCTTTCTGCTAGCATGTTTCACTGCGTCACCAGCAGCCAAGACGGCACAAGGCGACGCCGGAAGCCTGCAGGCGACGGGCAGTGATTATCAACGGAGGTAATATAGCGGACGAATCGTACTCGGCTGCCAGCGCGTCTGTTCCCCAACCGTCGGCAGTGGGACCGTTTGTTCGTTCCGTGTCGCCCATACCAAGTTTGGCCGCGCAGGTTGACGCCTGCGCATACGATTCCGCCCTTATGCTGAGGACGGTGAATGGCCCCCGTGTTTGAAGCATACTCCTGTCTGCCCCAAGTTGCTCTTGGGGGCCGCGTTCCTAGAAGGATGAGGGCGGAAGCAGCCGCACCCGAGATGACAGGAATCGGGGGGGCCAGCCCATTCGATCGTTCCCCTTTTCCACCCCCAACCGATCTAACAATCGTTCCCCAACGACGGCATTAGCCCTTCCTACTCCGATGCCACTAGCCGTGTCCCGCTGGCATCATCGACCGAGAAAGCCAGGAAGGAGTCGAGGCCGATCGATGAAGGAAAAAGAGACGAATCATCTCCGCCGTGCCTGAAGGAGGTTGGGTCAGCCTAAAGGTTCTGGGTCGGCGGCATCCAATTGGCTCGCTACCCTTTTTTTTTTCTCTCTCGATCATGACAAGTCTGCTAGCTACCAATTTCCGGGAGCCTTCCCGCGCTCAGCGGCCGCACTACTGCGCGGGCAGCATCTGGCACGTAGACGAGACTTCTGATGAGAGCTTTTTCCTCCTCTTTCCGTAATTCATCTTTTCTTTCTTTGTTTGTTATCAGTTTTCCGTGGTGGTGTTTGAGGGGGGGGGGGCGAGGAGCAGATGTTCAGGGCTACAACCTGCATCTACGAGCCTCATTCTCCTTTCCTTGATCCATGGTTTTGTCCTTCTCTCTGGAACTATGTCGATGGACGTTAGGAGATTATGAGGGTGGGAGGGGGAAATGCATGGCTAGTATCTTGACAAGGGCCGTTGGGGATGGTTGAGGTGCATGAAGGTCCGTTGCAGCGGGTGGGAAGAGCGTGGCTACACCCGTGTGCCATTCCCGCGGAGGATTTAAACACTTCCGTCAGTTTATTAGGTGCTCTTAGCTTTGGGGGGGGGAGATGAGAGATTGAGGGAGGTAGAGGTGTGAGACTAGAAGCTGTGGAGTGGGTGGTGTGTGTTGTGTTGTGGACAGGAGAGCTGTCACTCTGTGTCTGCCTATGACATCGAACCATTACGCTGCAGTCAAACCTTTTACTACATCGTCCGACTTACCAGGTCATCAATCATCAACGCCTTCACCTCACAGCAGGAAGACCTTACACCAGAGACGCAGTGGACTGTAGATGACGCAGCAATGCATAGCCAAAGGCGAGCCTCGGGCTCTCAATTTGATGATGCCCGCTCCAGCCATGACGAAGCCGGCAGAACAAAGCCCTCCTTCCACGTCCAATCTCTATTCCCAACGCCTCTCCTCCTCCTTTGGTATCCCTACCCTGCCGCCCTTTCAAAGCAAAGCAAAACCCGATTCTCATCTTCTCTTTCATGGAAAATCCCCTATTCTCTCCCTCTGCCAAAAGCCCATCCAGGCTAGACAAGTTCAATCCAATCCAACTCCTCAGTGTAAAGCATTCTCTCTAATAAATGCATGAGCTCCGCTTTCTAAACTCTGACATGATACGAATAGAAACATGATATCCAAAGACGAAAAAGACAATCTAAACGAGAGACGCCGTTGTTCAAAAAGTAGAAAAAAAGGATACCAACAATAGGGGGAGTCTTTGGGGTTCTTCGCCCGTCTCTCTATCTCTCCGCGGAGATTCTGTGTATGACGATGCTGGGGGGATATGTAGAAGGAGAAAGCCAGATGACAGCATGATGTGCATGAGGAGATGTAACATAAAAGATGTAAATAACGAGATAATAAAAATGGTATACCGTTCATCCAAAAAGTCGACAAGGAAAGGAAAAGTTCGACGAAGAAAAGCAAAGAACATGAATGGAATAGGGGTATCTCATCCGCTGTGTTGCTGTAAAAACGTAAGGCAAAGGGGAGAGAGCACATGCTGGGTGCCGGCGTCATCGTGCCCGCCTAGCGTCGCTTCACCGCAACGCCTTTTCAACCTTGACAAGCAGCTTGCCGCCGATGATCTCGTTGCCCTTCATGTCGTGCAGGCGGATGAAGCGGTAGCCTCGCTGCAGGCGGTCGAGGCGGATGCATGCCCATGCGAGACACGGCCAACTGACGGTGTGGGAGGCGTCTTCAATCTTGATTCTATAATCATCAGACACTTTTGATTAGTTATTTCTTCCTCTGCAAATGATTCTTTTCTTTATCCTTGGTGCCTGTCGGCCGTGAAATGTGGTGCGACCGGGAAAGACGGGTTGAGAGAAAGGGTGGCATCGTTGATGACTGTTGTTCGCCCTGCTCTTGAACTTGCCCCTGTACAAGAGGGTAGTACAACAAAGGGCTTATAGCAATGGGTAGGAAGCTAATAGCTAGCAAGGCAAGCTACGAACACAAGCAAGAATAGGCTCAAGTTGAACCCGTCTCCTGTAACATCCGGATGGCAACTTGCCGCAAAGGGGCAAAGAAAAGGAGGGCTGGGTTGCGCAAAACTGGACCCGACAAGCTGGATCCGTGACTGCCCTCACCCGCCAACGATAAGAGCTTGGGTAGCCATGAAGAAGGAGTGAGGCGCGGGAGACACGGCATGGCAAGTCCGGGAAGACACCAAGCCTCGACCGCTTGGTCATCCGTTTCCATTGGCCGAGCACGACGTGCTTCTGTGACGTATGCAAGCTTTCGTACGTCGACTGTGCCGTGGCAGCTTCAGAAGTGACACAAGAGGGGGGAAGAGTCTGTGGCGCAAGACGCATGCCTGAACGGAATGAAAAAAGGGGGGAAAGGTGGAAAGGTGGAGAGTTGAAGGGGGGGGGCGAGGAGGAACGAAAGTTGCTGGATAGAGGATATAGTCACTCACCGAATGAAGCTCAACTCCTCCACCACCTTCGGGATGTTGAGAAATCGCAGCGTCTCGCCGGCACTCTTGTGATGAGACCCGGACATGAACTGGGGGTTGGCCGTTTTGGCCGCCTTTGTATGCTGCTTGTACGAATGCTCGTGCCCGTCGTTGTCTGTCTCGCCAATGTGGAGCTCGGCCTTGACGACGGGACGCAGGGCGCTCCTGCTGCGCGGATTGTCGCCCTCATCCTCCTCCTCGGCCGGTATGTTGTGCCCTGCGAAGATGGTGAGGGCGAGGTCCAGCGTGTGCTTGGCGGCGTGGTCCAGCGTCACGCTGAGCTTGTCGGCGCTCTGGTAGGCCGCGGGCTTGAGCACCCAGCCGTCCTCGCCTGCGAACATGGCCTCGTTGAGCATCATGCCCTCGTCCATGTTCTGCCAGTTCATGGCCACCATCTGGACTCCCCTGCGCCAGAACAGGGTCGGGTCCGGGTTGGAGCTGTTGATCCTCCGTCCAGCGGGGAAGGCTCTCATGAAGAAGTTCTTGTTGTGGGTGAAGACCTCGCGCGGAAATTTCTCGTGAAGCTCGAGGATCCTGTCTTCGCTGATGGAAAAGATGTGAGTGGGCTGCTTCGCCTGGGGGGTGCTAAGGCTCCTGAACCGCTCGCTGCGGGTGTAGACGGCGAGGTCGCTCAAGGGCTTGCATATCGTCACCTTGCCGTTCTCGTCCTGCTGAGGCACGGCGCCTGGCGGTGAAGAGACGGCCGCTCGGAGAAGAGGGGTTGGACGCTGCTCATCGTCCGTCGTTGAGCCATCGTCGTCTGTCTGCAAAACGGGTAGGGATGCGGTGGCGTCAGGATGGTGGTCGATCTTGGCGACCGCCCGCTTGACCTTGACCATGATCTTGCATCGCAGATCGTCCAGCGTGGGCACTCTGAATTTGGGATCGCAGCCTTCGTAGGGCTCCTGGATAAGCAGGTCACCCCAGACTTCCTTCATAATTGTCGCCATGACCTCTTGCTGGTTGTGGTCGGCGTGGACCTCCAGGCTAATGATGATGGGCAGGTCGTTTCCGTGAGCGAAGGCATGGTCCCGGATCGTCTCGCACACCTCGCGGAAGCCACACGGCGTCGTAAACGTCCAGCCGTGTGTGACAATGGGCTCTCCCCGGGGCAGAGTCTGGCGAGTCCTCGACTGACGGGGCACCTCGAGCTTCTCTGTGGAGGCACTGCCGTCGACGGCGAGGTAGACGTTGCTGCAACTTGACGACGCGTCGTCTGTCATGGTTCTGCTGTTGGTGCTGGTGCTTCTGGACCGTCCGTTGCCGCTCGAGCCTCCGAGATAAACCTTGGCGGTGTCTTTAGCTGCTTCGAGCTTATCCTCGACCCTCTCGATGACGGCAGCCGCCGCGTAGGGGAGGGAGCTGCCAGAGATGCCGGAAATTGCCCTTGTATGACCGCTGCCGGCTGGAGACTTGGAAGCGCCGGGGAGCATGACTTCGTCGCCGTTCCAGACGTCAATTTCGATACAGCGACCGCCCCTCTTCAGAACCTAGGTGAAGTAAGTCAGCATGTTGAGCACCATGATACTGAGAAGCTCAGGGAGCCCTCCCCCGCCCAGCTGTTCGTAGAAAGGTATGTGAAGAAAAGCAAGTGATAGACATACATTCATGTAGGTCTCTGGGGAAGTCTTGGATGCCAATTGGTTGCCGCTGATGTAGGTGTTGTGGCTGCTGTTGATGAAGTAGTTTGTGATGGGTTTCGAATAGTCCTTTGGCGATGGCTTCCGGACGGCATCCCAGCGATACTGATGGGCCAAGGTGTATACAAAGTCGCCCAGTGTGAACCTTTCCTTGTTCAGCTGGACCATGGCCTCGCCCTGCACTTCTATGAGGAAGTCCGTAAAAGCTTGCTTTGACAGCTCGACATCGTCCTTTCGTAGGTCGTCGTAGACGTTCTCGAGGATGGCAAACATCTCGGGCGTCATTGAGTGCTCGCGCGAGAGGGAGCCGACGCGGGAGATGGCCGTACCGCCGTCGTGGAATCTCGCGGGAGCGATCATGGTGGCGTTCTTGATCATTCGCTTGAGGACATCGATGCTCGGGTCGAAGATGGAGAAGGTCCGGGCCCGGCGCGGCTTCTTCTCGTCCGACCTCGAGCGACGGCGCTGTATGTGCGGTTCATTGTCAGCAGAGAATTGGCTGGAAAGCAGGAGGGGAGCTTGGGTGAGTGGGATTTACAAAGAGTCCACAGGCGAGAGACATGGTAGCGTGCTGTGAATGTGAGTACTGGGGGAGAGAAAAGGCGAGGACGAGGAGCGAGATGATGCCGCTGTCGCTGTCGTTATCGGGGAGAGGAGCGCATGAGAGGCCAGGAAGTGCCAGCCGCTCTGGGAGCGGACGAAGGGCCCAGAGACTGGGTGAGTGTGAAGGAGTCTAGAGACGAGGATCGATATCGGCAGAGGTGGTGATTTCGGTAAGACTTGGGTTTCTTCTTCTCGACTCTTCGTTTCGGTTGTGGGAAGGGATCAAGCTGCGGCTGTCGTGTGTTTGTCTGTCTGTTTGTCTATCTGCTTTCTAACAGGCAAGGCGATGCTCGGTTCCCGTTGCTGGATCGGCTGTCTGTATAACCACGGAGAGTTGCGGTTACCCTCTGATGCGGTTGCGCGGCTGTAGGGCAGTCTGATGCTGTGCGTCTAGAACGCCAAGGTCGATGCAAAGATGAAGAAGCAGAGGCAAGAGAAGGGAAGAGATACGGGACGGGCAATGGGGAACAAGCGAAGACGAGGTCAAGCGAGGGATTGGAGCTTGAGGAAATCGGGTCCGGTCAGCTTCTTAATTTAGGTGCCGCTACTACTATGTACCAGTCCAGGTTCACCTTAGCAGAGACTGTGCTATCGATTGGGATTTTCAGCTGCCATTGCCCTCCAGGGTCACTCCACTTGCGTCTGTACAGTACAGAGTACCTACTCGCCTTACAGGGCCTGCAAGGTGTTGTATCGTATGAGGTACCTGGTCTAGCATGTGCATGATCATCTGTGTATCAGCAGCTTCATCCACGCTGCGCTCTCTTGCTTCTCCTTCGTCTCCCCCGGAGCACTGCCAGGGTCTCTGGCGCATGTCGGGGGGGCCAATAGTGGGCTCGCCTTGGGATTAAGGTAGAGGCGGTTCAGCGGCGCGCACCGTGCGAGAGCGGCAGAGGCGTCTGGGGCTGTCGGTAGCACCTCGCAGCTTGAGTGGGACTCACCCGACGCCTTGAAGCGCTTGAGCGCCTTGTTGAGCCTCAAAAGTCGGGGCCGCGGCGCCGTGGCGGGCGGGAGGGCGCACCGTGCGAGAAGATGGCAGCTACCAGACGGCAGCGCATCAGTATTAGAGCGTTCAACCCAATCAGTCAGCGGATGCCATCGAAGCGAAAGCGAGAACCTCAACGCATCACCATCACCATCATCAAGCAGTACAGCACTCTTTTGCTGTTGAGTACTGCTCATTAGCTGTCGAGCCGCCTGGGCCTGGATCTGCCTGACTCGATGAGCGCCGGCATGTCTCCAGTCGACCCGTCTGATGTCCTGCCTTTCCGCTTCACCTGCGGATGGATCAGGGAGGGCGCGTGCACAGCCTTACCGGCGGCCAAGCAAAGCACACGCAGACCTGGACGTTCCCACCGCGGCTCTGACGGAGGGGCCCCGGCTCTGGCTGTTGCATGTACCGGATACTAGTAGTCCGTACTGCTCCAGACGTCCATCCATACCTTGCACTTGGCTGTTCTGCTGTCGACTCTGCGTCCGTCTGTGGAATGCGGTCGATGGTGGTTGGCCCGCTGTTGCCGGCCCCAGGAAGCGAGTCTGGGCTGGCGGTTGATATGGAGCGTTGGCGGGCATGCCGTCTGGTGCGAGCGACGGGATTGGACGCAAGTCATCTGAGGAGGGACAGGGTCTGTGTGTGTTCTTGCAGGGCTGGCGGCGCGCTGGTTGGGGTTGGGGTTGGTTGGTTGCCGCCTTTGGCTGTGAATCTGAGAGTTTCGTTGCCAAGGGAGCTGCTTGATCTTCTTCGGTCTGTTTGGATCAACTCGTGACTGACAGTTGAAGAGCAGCGCTACATTGACTGACAAATCCAAAGCAGAGGGCTTCTGGGAGAGGGTTACTGGACTGGCCCTGGACTGAAGAGGCGCCAACAGGGCTATCGGGGAGGGATTTGCCAATGCAACCCTTGCGTCGCAGGTGCGGCGAGGCCAGTCAAGCCAGTGCTGCCTTGGACGCTGGCAAGCTGAGAAGATGGTGTCCTGCTGGCCTCGTAGGGCTTCGATGGGGATGCCTTGGGCAGACTTGGTGGCCAGCGCTACACTGGCATTGTCATCGTGTGTTGCTCCTCCCAGTACCTGAGCTGAATGCGGCATCATCAGCAGCTGCTGGACATCCTCATCCCCTTTGTTGAGGACCCAGCTCGCGAAGCTAATTGAGCACTGCCAGATTTCGGTGAGTTGCAGTTGCAAAACATCAAAACATCAGTATCTCTGGGATCGACGACACAATACTGCATCAACCAAAGCTTCTCCAAGCCTCCCAGCGCTGCGGCTCGTGGCTTGCCACCAACCGTTAGGCGGGCGGGGCTCAGCAGTGAGGTCATCCACATGCACATGGCACTGGATCAGGCGGTCCTGCGAATACTATCAATCAAACACCTTGCAAGTCGTTTGCTTCTTCTTCCACTTTCACCAAGTCTACTCTCTTATCACTCATTCCGCCAGCTTGGCTTGCTTTCTCTCTAGTTGCTTGCCTGTGCTGTGGACGGCACGCGAAACACACAAAAACCTGCTCAGCCACACTCTCGATCCTTCAAGCGAGGCTCGCCTGTGGGAAGGATTCTGTGCGGGGTGCGCGGCCTGCTAGCATCGCCAAAGCAAGCTTCTGCCAAGATGGGTGACCAGCATGAGGCGCAGGTCAGATCGTGGGGGTTCGACCATGTCTTTACCTGGAGTGATGGACCGTAAGTTGAGCATTTCTTTTGTTTGACAGTTGGCTTAACCTTGCTCTGCGAGGACTGCTTAAGATGATACCACTGCTGCATCCTCAGATTCATCACCAACAGATGAACGGATGGATGGATGGATGGATTAATGAATGAATGAATGAATGAATGGCTGCTGCCTCGGTCGCTAATGCGTTCTCCTTTGCTGCAGCAACTCACACTACGCTCCCCACTCGCATGCCGGGCTGACAACGCATCTGATTGTCGACGGCGAGATGACTCTGTGGTATCCGAACGAGGCGGACCGCAACAAGGTCACTTACGGTCCAGGCTCCAGGGTCGATGTCGAGGCTGGGCGGGTGCATGAGGTTTGGATCGGGAGCAAAGGCTGCACGTACGTGATTGGGGAGTGAGGCGAGTCCTTTTCGGTGTCGTGGAGGGGGGGATGATGAGTTGTACAAAACGCCACTCCAAGTTGATTCAGCCTGGATGCGGAAGAAAGCTGAGACACGCACGAGAACCTGTGATGGCCGTGGTCGTGGATGGCAGGCCGGCTGTATGCCTATGATGCGGAAGAAAACGACAATGCTCTCGCTACCGAGGTAAGGCAGAAACACATGTGCTGCGTCCATGAATCCTAGAGCTAGAACCTCTTTGACTTTGAGGGTATCTTCGGCGTAAGGAGAAGGCGGCTGGGCGATTAGTCTTTCGAATCAGCGAATTCACATCCTCGTAGCCCAGGCAATTGAAGATGGGAAGCAGGCGGGTCATCACGCCATCCTTGGTAGCCTAGGTAGCTCAGCAAGCCGAGTTTCGACCTAGAAAAAGGCAAAAGAAGAGAAAAAGAACGCCTCGATGCTCTCACGATGGTTGTCTAGGGTAACTCTAATCTGAGACATGCAGAAGCTGCTCTTCGGCATCGGCAGCCTTTGCTCCGTGCGTGCCGGCCACCGAATGACATGATGCAATACCTACCTTGCTACTCCAAAGCTGTACGTATCCATACGCAATTGCTTGAGCACGGATGCTCTGGAGAGATTGGAGCCCGTGGTTGAGAGGGGGAACGAGATTTCAATGGCCGGGGGCTCGACCCGGTCAGCACAACCTCTTTGCCTTCACCTCTGGCTTCTTCTTCTTCTGCTCTTCTTCTGGATCATCTGAGTGGGGAGTCAGCAGTGCTAGAGGGTTGAATTGCCCGCAAACAAGAGCTTTCTTGTCAGCAACGAATTGATCTTCAGTGAGCATCATCGAGTTCATATGGACATGAGTGATGCCATAAGACTGCCGCCAGTAGCTGCTCGAGGCGTGTTGCTACGAGAGTTCCTGGCCAGCGGGACCGCTTCGTAATCGATTTGATTAACATTGCTTCATCAATGTCCTGTTACAGATTGTGATTGTTTACCTCAGGTACTACCAAGGGAAAGGGGGAGCTTAGTCATCGCACAGCTCATTTCCTTCCCTCCACTGCCGGTGCGACTTTGTCCAACGGGCTGCTGCTGCTCCTCAATCATCAATCAACCAAGTCTCGTTAACGAGACCAAGGCAGAAACCTGGAACAGACCCAAAATTAGAAGCGTCTTCTTCCTCTCGGGCGTTTCATGTTCCATTCTCTCCGGATCGTTCGCTGCAGAGGGGCGCCGGTAATTATCGCTAGATCGTTCTGTTGGTGTAATGAGGGCTCCCCACACGCCACGCCTATGCAGCCCAGCTGGAGAAATGGATGGAGATTCCCAGCACTTGCGGGCAGCCGGGGATCCGTCTTTTGACTTTTGTGTGTTATTGCTCTGTTAGCGCTGGTTGACTGACGCTGCAAGCAGTAGCCGTCGATCGATGTCGATGCGAATTGACTCGCTGATGACGATGACGCCGATGACGATGGTTGTGCTGGACAAGGAAGGGCTCGACAGTCGGAGAGACCGTAGCTGGAATCATCGGTGACGTTGGCTGGCATTGCAGCTTCACCGACAAGACAATTGTGTGAGACAGGAACCGAAATCAGAGGACAGGACATCGAGAGACGGACAGAGACAGACGGAAGCGTCGTCCCAGCCGTCCCGTCACATTAGGTACGAACCGCAACCCATCGTGGCGCTGCGGATTTCGGAAACAGGCAATGCCCATCATGGCCTTGGCTGACTCTCCTCCTCAGCTATTGAGCGCGCTAGACCAGCTAGTCCCGAATCTTGCTCTTCCAGCTGGCCCATATGGCAAAGCCCAACGGCCGGCGAATTACGAGTGCTAGTAGGACGGAGATGCCCTGCGGATTCACATGCCGCAAGGTTCCCGCGATCGATGATCGTCCGCCTTGCTCTCTGCGCCTGCGGCTTGTCTCAGCACTCGGCGCGCGATGGGAGAAGAAGAAGACGACGAAGAAGAAAAGAAGAAAAGGAAGCCAGCAGAAACAAGGCAGAGCGAAGACGAGAGGGGAAACAAGGTCGTGTTCCAGCATGTTCGCCATGGCCATTCTGCTTTGTCTCAGACATGCAGCGTGACGAACTCTTGGCTGCGATGCAACCAACCAGGCAATCTCACAGGGGTAGCTTCGGTTGCAATTTGGCCGCCCCTGTCCCCGTCAACCAGGAAGCGGCTTCAATTCCATCAGCGGCGCGCCAGAATTGTGGACCTGCCCAGCGCATATACGACGAGCTCTAGCCGCTTGTTGGATTGCCGTGGGAGATGATGTGTGAAGGCCATCATCGAGCCTTGGTGTCGCGACTTTCGGGTTGCTCCTCCGGCGCCCAGGGCTTTCTCTCCCTCTCTCTCTCTTCTTTCGCATTGCAACATCTGCTTTTTCGACGCGCATTACCATCACTCAGCACCGACGCTGATTCAGACTGAGCTGCATTGGCCCTCTACGAACCGCCAGACGAGAGATTTGACGCCGGAACCGGCCGCGAGGCGCAAAAGGCCATCATCTTAGGAACAAGCACTTCGGGCGTGGCGTTTCCTGGCCAAAAGCTTCACCCCTCACCGAGGTTCCCCATCACAGGTGCCCTCTGTCGCCTGGCTTCTGGGAAGCGGAGAACTGGAGAGGAGAGACTCCAAGACAAAGGCAAACTATATACCCGACTGCGCTACGCCCTGCTGGAAACCTTCTTTGCATGTCTTGCGTATAATCGCACTATCTCGGAGGATTCTTGCCATCTTAGACTTTTGACGAGCCGGCTTCCGACCTGACGACGAGCTCTGCCTAGCTTTATCTTGCTTCCAAGTCTTCTACAAATGCTGCTGCGGAGAACCACGCGCAGCTCCATGTTTTGACATTAGCACCCGGGTTTTGTGAGAGACATGGCGACGACTGCATTCCACACATAAGCATCTCCCGCAGCTGGCCTGGTTGTTTGTTTACCCCCGACGCTCCCTCGATTATTGCGCTGTCTCGTCCGGGGAGAAACGGACATCACTCCTCCTCCTCCTCCTTGCTTTCGATTCACCCCTCCGGGGCAATTCATTCATGGGAAACACGCCGTCGGCAGAGGCGCCTCGAAAGGCAACTCAGAAGCTATCCAAACCTCGAGCAGCCAGCCATGGAGCGGTGCCCAGGCCACGGAACCTCACAGGAGCCGCTGCTTCCAGCAGCACCCGGATCTCTGAGTCCTATCTCGCAGCTTCAATACCCTTCTCCTCTAGGAATTCGCAGTGCGTCGCCGGAGGCGGCAATGTAGCGCCGGAGCCCTATGTCGAAAGGCTATATGAGCCTTCTCGGCGCCTGTCTCGACGAGAATCCGAATACATGCGCAGCCCCGTTCTACCCGAGTCCCCCAAAACAGACTCGAGGTCTCACTCCTTTCATGCAACTTCCGCAGCAAGCAATCGCCGGCACAGGAGCTCCGTGATACAGGATGATGCAGAGCGGCCCCTTGCTCGGACGCAGAGGTTGGTTGATCCCGACTTCTCTAAACTATTGGTATTGATGAGCTAATGGATTATCTAGTTGGCATGGCAATCGAATGGAAAGGTGTAGGTCGATGCAGACGGAATTGATTCAGCTTTACGCTTCTCAACAGCTGCCTCGGACAAGCTCAGAGTTTCTGCAAGAGCTCCAGGTAGCCGCCATGAACAGCCAGATGGCAATGCGCCACACCCCGAGCCCGAGCCCGAGTCAGAGCCAATTCCGTGATCGACGAGCTTCCAGTGTTGCAGCCTCGTCGATTGGGAGAACGACGTCAGACCTGTCAATCTACGCCCCGACGCGACGGCGCTCTGTTGTTCAAACACCGGGTGTGGCAACACGTCCAAGGCGAGATGACATGCTCACTATTCCCGACAAGTCGATCGCTCGGAAGAGCCAACCGGTCTTCGCAGACGATCAATATGCCTTCAAGCCAAGTTCCAAGGCGCCAAAGCATCTTTCCATGCCCCTCATGAACATGGCGTTTGCGCCACTGGAGCGAGCCGTCACCCCGTGCGAATCGGACTACAAGCAGTTGGGAGGTATCAAGTTTGGGTCTTTGGTCATCACGAATGGCTCGCCCACTTCAAGCCCTCAAGACAAGGTCAAGCAGCCTCAGCCCGAACAGCTGCCATCGGGCGCGGCGCATGATGATGCAGGCCTTGAACTGAACATGGCACGCCGCAAGAACCGCCCCGTCGTCGTTGGTTCAAAAGAATCCCGGGCCTTGGCATCCGTAACTGGTTTCAGCTTGGACGGAAAAGCTTTACAGCGGCCAACACAAACAGAGAGATCTCCTTTGGATGACTTGATGCCTAGTCCGCTGTCCAAAGTCCCCAGTCCTCTCATGGGATGCGTTGTCGAAACGGAAGACAACGAGGCAGCCTCTGGCAAGGGTTTCGGCGTGTGGAGGTCCAACAGTGGCTTCTCTTCGACGACGTCTTCTGCGTCTTCGCGAACTAATTCCAAGACGGACAGTGGCTACAGCTCCAATGTCTCAGAGCGCTCTTTTCCGAGCTCAAGTATTACCGATGCCAGCAGCCAGGGCCAATCACGACGACCGACGCTCGAAAAGCCAACCATGACTCCCTTGATCCATTCCATCGACAGCTTGAAGAAGAGCAGACAGCCGTATAAGCCGTTTGTGCGATTGGAAAGAAACAAAGCCGGCGCTTCAGCCCACGAAATGGCCAAGGAGGTCTCTGCACCTGGCTCTGTCTTCACCGGGTCAAAGGTAAGACGGCATGAAAAGCGTCTCATGGCCTCCTCGTCCGGATTACTCTTGCACAACAGAATGGATGCTAGCACCGCAACCCTCAACACCATCTTGAGTGTTGACACATCGGTTCCACTTGACGACGCTGTAGCTGGTTATGGCAATGCCGAGATCGAGGTTGTCGTTAATGACTCCAAGCTTCGGAAGCGACGGTCGCTGCGAAAGGTTGCAGAAGCCGCGACTTCAAGGATGCCGTCCCTAAGTTTGAGCCGTCGGAAGTCTGCCGCAGGTGACATGAGCGCGACTTCTTCGAGCAAGGCCGAGGCGGAAAAGAGAAGACGAGCAATGTCTCTGGTGAACAGCCATTCATCCGCGACGGCAAGCAACAGCAACCCAGTCACCATCCCACAGCCGCCCAAGATGTCGGACCAACGGGCCAAGGGCTCTTCTCTAAAGGATCGATCGTCGGCGCCCGAGCTTCGGGTTGCCATACCGGACAATGCCCAATTCAATCGCAATGTTTCGAGCCGCTCCTCCTCTATCGTCAGCGCACAATCACCAAGGACTCCACGGTCCCGGGGCATCATGGACTCTGGCGTCCCGCCGCCTATTCCGCCGCAATTCCGAGCGCCGGCTTTCACTGCACCTCCAAGCAAGCCGGCTGATTGGCCCTTGGCTCAACCTCATCGCTCCTGGGACGGGAACCAGGCACAATCTCACGGAGGACATGCCCAAGCAGCACAAAATGTCCGGCGCAGCATGCATGGAAATGCCCTGGATAGCCCAATTTCTCCGAGACATGGTCGCCCGGCGCGCAGCAACCCTCCCACTTATAGGGGCGTCCGGATGTGAACAACCTTGATATACGCATCTTCTTTCCGCGGCACAGCTTGCGGCTGTGAGGGGTCTTACTTTTACAACCCTTTTATCTCTTCATCATTCGACGAATCGGCCTTTATTACACGCAATCGCGTCTTTATCACGTGCATTTGAAATGCTCAAATACGATCCCTCCAAACAAGAAGCACTCTCTCATTCATCCTTATCATTATCTGCGGGCACACAGTCCCGCCTTGTTCCTTTCTGTCTTGATCCCTTTTCGTTCTACTTTGACAGAGTCATGTCTCGCGACCTCGGCGGCACTTGTTTTCCTTTTACCCAACGTCCATGCTTGGTCATGTTGATTTCAGTAACATTCTTGGTTCAATTTTTGGCATTCCTTTGGCTGACTGACTGACTTTTGATACACGGGAACTCTTTGATACCCCCTCATCTATTTCCTTTGTGGGCTATCTGCATTTTATTTGCTGCTATATGTGTTGTTTTTGTCTTGTTTGAAGCCTCGTGGAGAAAGAGAAAAGGGGAGCAAGGGAATGTCGCAGGAATCATCATGTGGGGGAGGCATACTCTTTCGTGCTTTATCACATCTGCATGTGCGTCTAGGTGGATCTGCAGACGCTGGGCATTGTATATTTAGACAAGTCGAAGCCGAAAATCAAATGACTTGATGACATTGCTCAACTGCTTGAGAGCGCATGTACGTGATTCTCTAGAATCGAAATACAATCCTGTGACTCGAAAACTCAGATCCGACTGAATGAGACAACGTCCTTTCAGTACGCCCCCGGCCGCTTCTTGTAATGCGGCCCCTTGACCAACTCAACCCCCTCCCTCCCCGTAAGAATCGGCGCCTTGCTCTGGAGCGCCAAGCCAGGGACTCTGGCGCCACGGCTTTCCAGCGCCCAGAGCGCAATGCCGACCCAATTGTCGCCATTATAGTCGAGGATGCCCTCGGGGACGGGAAACTCTGTCTGCGGGCCAATGTTGCTGACGTATTTGCCGTACTGGAACCCGTTGACGTAGAGCAGGGCGCGGTACGGCGCGGCGCCTGTGGCATTGTCGAAAACGAATGACAGCGGGATGTCGTACCTCTGCGCGGGCAGGTCGAGGGGCAGTTTTGCGGCGTAAAAGGCGATGCCTGCGCGGGAGAGGCCGTCGAGGGGCGACGAAGAGGGGCCGTGGGCGAACTCGCCGAGCGGCGGAGAGGGCAGGTGGAAGCCCTGGCGCTCGAAGAAGAGGCCGCCTTCATTGAGGGGCCCGCGGAAGGCGTCGCGGTAGTCTTCGCCGCCGAGGTTGCCGGTCAGTTTCCACGATATCGACACGTTTGAGCCGGAGGAGGAGACGAGGGCGTAGTCGAGGATGCCGCGCGGGGCCTTCATTGCGTCGTCGCCGGTTGTCCAGTTCTCGTCGAGGCCCGTGGAGTCGACGACGACGGTGATGATGTAGCGCCGGCCGCGGACGAGGCCGTTCAACGTGTAGGACGAGTTGGCAGCGCTTGCGGCGTCGAAGCCGGTGAAGGAGCCGACGAAGCGGTCGTTGAGCCACACCGAGCTGGCAAAGGCCGAGCCGCCTTGCGTCGAGAGGAACAGCTGCTGTCGTGTCGTGTGCGCCGTAAAGCGGCCGCGGAAGAGGAGCGTTCCGGTGTTGAAGCCGTAGTCGGAGCCGTAGAGTGATACGGGGGTTTTCAAGGGGGCGAAGGTGTTATTCGATGTTCGGTGATTGGCAAGTGGCCATCGGGAGTCGTCGTAGTTGTTTCGGATTTCAGGCAGTGAATCGACCTTGTACCACTTGAGTTTCGACAGGTCTGGGACCTGGATGTGCGGAAATTCAATGGCTGGGTGGCCGACCCAGTCTCCGAGTTCAGAAACCGAGTAGTCGACGTGGTTTCCATTGACAACGAGCTCCGAGACGCCTTCTGGGATGCCGATGACTTCAAGCGGCGTTGTGAAGTTGAAATCTGCTTGCAGCGAGAGAGTTGAGCCCTTGATGGCCACGGAGCGGACGAGGTAGCCTCCATTGATTATGACGGCGTCAGGGTTCATCAGGGAGCTTCCGTACGCAGACTGCTTGCCGCTTCCGGGAAGCGTGGGAACCCAGTAGTTGTACGCAGAGTTGCGATCTAGGAGAGGATGTGAGGGCTTGCTCCAGCATGATAGCCAGTGGATGAGAATTGGACACTTACCAACCATGTAGATGACCAATTCACCAAGCTGTATAACCTGCCTGGTAGAGGAAACCGTCCACTGAAGAACGACCGTTAGATCCTTCGTCGTATGAATGGTGACGTTGCTGCCTTCGATTTTCTTGGCTTTGCGGGTTTTCGAGCTTCCAAATGGGTCCTTGACGGCAATTTCGTGCAGTTCTTGTGCGCCTCCATACAGGATCAAAACAGTCTTGTCAGCAAATTTGTTCCACGTGAATATCTCCGCTGTCGAGTATATCAATGTCGACTGCCCAACGGGATAGTCGGTGACATGGAACTTGGAGTCTCGTCCGCCTAAAGCAAGTGAACCGCCCAGCTGAGGGATTGTGAGCTCTCCGGCAGATGTGGGCAGCTTGACCGTATAGGAAGCCGACTCTGTGCTTGAGTAGTTTGCATGGCGTACGACGAAGAAGTTACCGCTTTCCTTCGCTAGGAGCGGCGTTATGACAACGTTCTGATTGTCACTGTAGACACCTTGCGTTGCGTTTCCCGGTGTAGCGGTGATGTACCCGGGGGAGACCCTGAGGAACTGGCCCTGCAATTTCAGCTCTGAATACTTTTCTCTGTCGACCCTGCGGTCTTCTCTAATGCTCTATCGATGAACCGGTCAGTTAGCAGCCCGGAGAAGCTAGAAAGGCCGTGTAAAACTCACAGCTCCATAGTCATACGATGTGTAACCGCCAGGGTGGCCAAGGTTACCCCAGTTGGTGCCGCCGAATGTCTAGTTGATGGCCTAAATGAGCTTCGCCATTCAAACCACATCTATTGTGATAGGGGATATGTACCATGTATATGTTGAAGATGGTCACACCGGCTGCCATGTTGTTCTTATAGAAGACTCGCTCAAACTCGTGGTTGACTAGGGCAGAGCATTGTTCGAAGCCCCAGCCACCAAAAGGATCAAACGCGCCGCCTTGGAACTAAGTAGGGCATTAGACAAGTGTTGAGAGACATGATAATGAGATAAGACAAGGATAGAGACCTCGACAAGGGAGAATGGCGTGTTTGGACTTATGTTCAGATGATCCTGACGCCACGTTGTAGGCAATCCGTTGTCTGGCCACGCATTTGGGTGTGCCTATCAGGGAGAAAGAATCATTAGTATACCCATCATCTCACGCTGCCTGTTAATTTCCGCAACCTACACAGTCGAAACCGAGGGGATAACCATCATGGCCCTATGGCGAGTTAGCATATGCCAACGAGACAAATTTCGCAAAAGAGAAGGCATACGTAGATATCTACTGATCCAAGCCCCGTTCCAGGGGCACCTGTGCCTCCAGGAAAGGCGTCGTTGTTGATGAGAGGCACAACGATGCCGGCATTTCGAGCTTGATCAATCACGTACTGCATATATGGCTTGTTTGGGAAGAGAACGCCCTCAGCGGCGCCGCTGTACTCGTTCTCTGGCTGATACAGAATCACCGGTCCTCCGTTTGTGATTTGCGCCTTTGCAATGATAGAGGCAATTTGAGTCGCATAGCTACACAATAAGCTTCAGTTGGCGGGTCATCTTGAAAATCCAAGGTCAACTTACTTGTCCGTGGCGTGCAGGTAATCGGGAGCATCCGTTCTCAGCGTGCCCTTGACCCTCTGTAGCCAGCCCGGGAAGCCGCCTCCCGATACCTCGGCGTTGATATAAGGCCCTGGGCGAGCTAGAAGGTAAATGCCGGCTTTAGTAGCAGCCTCGAAAAAGGGCTGCAGGCTGAAGATGCCGTCGGCATGAAATCTGCCCGGCTTCCCTTCGAGAAGAGCCCAGTCCACATAGAACGATACCGTGTTGAACCCAAGAGCTTTGATCTTGTGAAACACGTCAAGATACAGGGACGGCACGGGCAGACGAAAAGGATGGACCTCGCCGGAGAAAATGACGACGCGTTCACCATGAACAAATAGAGAGTGTTCATCCCATGTGACGATGTCCTGGAGGGGTCCTTTTGCGTCGTCCAGAATGAGATCACGAGGTCGCCCGCCGTGGATACCGATGCTCAAGGCATCGATACCTGCAAGCAGCAGAGCAAATGCTGGCAGCGGAGAGACCGGTTTCATCATTTCTTTCTGGATCTTCTGGGCGTCTTCTCTATCTTCTTCCACTTGCCGTCCAACGAGTGGAGGAACGTAGACGGCTTGACGGATCAACCAAGGAGACAACAGCCACTGCGGAATACCTACTCTTTATGCTTATTCTTTCGCTTCATCGCAATATTCATAGAACTGAGGGGTTCGGCCCAAGGCCGAGTTCAAGGGGTTTCACCGCATGGTAACAATGTCGTTCTCGCGGATCGCAGATCCTTCGAGTGCGCATTCCCAAGGCCAAAACAAGGAATGAGTTGGACTCATCTGGAAAGGCAGACGGATGAGATGGGATCCCGAAAACGCGGGGTAGAGCTCGAGCGTGTGCTGTCATTGGACCGCATAGTCGGCAGTTGGTGTTACCTTTTGCCTATAAAGGAGACATACATGGCAGACAGAAGTCATGAAGACGATCATGGCGAAGATGGGCGGCGACCAATTCCTTGACCATGATAGGACCGGAGGCTTGGTGAGTTCCGTCTTGCGGATTTCCCTAGACGCTGTTTTTCGAATGTCGGGATCGGCCCGCCCAGAGGCTGTCGACTCGTCTGCCTCCGTTCTGCCTTTACAGACACGATGTCATAGTCGTCTCATATGACGCTTATGCTGTTATAACTTTGCTTCTGGCAGTTTCTGGCAAACAAGGGCGGCAGTTTTGTAGACGAAATCTGTACGTTTCCAGAGCTCGAGAAGGACTGCCTGCATGCGTTGGTCAGCTGACTCTTCCTCTTCTTCTTCGTGGAGCGCCTTACAGACCAATCTTGTCCCACCTCCACCACTGCCTTGCTTGCAGTATCGACGTGAGCAAGGGGCATCTCAACTCCAATCGTGGCTCATGTTGGAAGAATTGATCGCTGGCTCGGGCTCAATCACGAAATGGAAGCAGAACATTGCATGTAAGAAGCGTTTTCCTTACGTCATCAGCTCCTTCCCTTCTTTCACTTGCTACCTCAAATTTGCGACCTTGTGTTGAGGTACCGAAGTACCTATGACATGTATCCCTCATGAGGAAGGAGACTCCCTCAAGGGTCTTGCCATCTCAAGATGAGTTGAACGGATTAGGCATCTGCTTCAGATCGCAGACTGAAATCTTCATTGAACTTCGACTTTGTCAATCTCGCTTTTTGCATACCATTTGTGTGGCCCAGTATATCCGACTCCAGCATCTCCTCCTTCCCTTCCAGATCAAGCCTTGTTTCATTCTTGCTGTCAGCATGAAACATGTGGGCTCACGGCATCGCAATCCTCAGACAGAATGAAGCTTTGATGCTCAGCTGATGCGTCTGCGCGTGTGCGTACGTGCAGCATCTCGAAGCGTTTGTCCGTCCTGCGTGAACCACTGTGCCTGCTGCTACTCCTGGTTGGGTATGCCATAGCAGAGACGAAGTAAGGTTATTCGTTTTCCTGCCTTTTCTTCTTGAGCTGACGCCTGCCAGGCACAGACCGTCCGCAATGAATTCATCGATGACATACGTACTGTATGTATTCTCATGAATGCATAGACAATGCTCGTCATAAGTCGGGCTCGAGCTCTTGTTGATGTCGATCACACGGATGCCAAGCTGGCCGGACGAGACGTGGCTGTGCAACATGATGGATTACATGAGCTCGAATCTTGTGGCCATTCGCGGACTCGCACCCCTGGGCTGTGCTGGGATTTCGTCTGGGACTCCTAATCTGCGTTATGGCTACCTGACAGATGGCACACTGTGCTGTTGCATCGTACGAGTTGTGATGCACGGCGTTTGCGTGTGAAGAATTCCCAGAGGTCCGGAGCAGATGGGTTCCTGCGGGTACGACGACCGAGGCATTGGTTTAGCTGCAGCATTCAGGAGAGGCGGCATGCAGACGCTTTCCAACGATTGTCGCACACAGTCGTTGTACTGACTCGGCATCGATGAAACCCAGGGGATCATTGGCCCAGAGAGCGACATGTCACGGGTCGGAGGTGCCAGTGGTGGAAGAGAAGCTGCGAGGAGCAGCAAGAAGAGAGTCGAATTACGGGCGTCAATCTGCACTCAAGGCGCCAAAGCAGGTCAGTCGAAGTCTTTCCGTTTCGCACAAAGAACGATGCAGGGTCTCCATGTGGATTCTCATACTGTATGCGGGTCAGAGCTTCACACCGGAAGGGCAAGTGCGAGAAGACGGCCTCCAATACTGTGCGCAAACCGCACGCTGGATGTGACGCGCAGCCGGCCAATGGCTTGGGCTTCCCTTTCCCTGGTGGTGCTTGCAATTTCACCTCGATCAAATCAGGGACCAGCGCCAACTAAAATTTGGTGTTTCTGGTTCTCGCGCAGCTGCGTGTGCAGGCGACAAGAAACAGCTGGGCTAATTATAGCTCGCGCTAGAAGCTCACGGACGGCGATGCGATTCTGATGTTTCGAGGCAATGTGAACCAAATGTTTTGCATTGTACCTTGAGTCTCTTGCTCGAAGTTGACGCCAGCATCAGGTGTTTGCTGTGTGCGACCACGGACCTGATATGTACTCAGTGCTGAGATCTGCTGAGCGGCGTGAAACAGACTGCTTCACCGAAAAAAAGCAAAGAAAGGTCCGAGAGCAGCTTGACGCCAGTCATTGCCGCAGCAGAGACAAGGTCCGCAGCACCGCAGCACCGTGGCAGGCCGCGCGTCCCGCACTGGCTGGCGCTGGTCCACTGGTGAGGCGCAGGGGCGCTACCGCACTGGGCTACCACTGGGCTGCCACCTGGCTGCAGCGGGCTACAGCGGGCTGGGCGGCCTGCCCCGAGAGCCCCTAGTCCCGTCCTGGCCGCCAAAACAAAGCGGTCGGCTCGGTTCCTGCCATCCGCGCACAGTGCAGGCCAGTGCGAGCTGTGCCTGCAGCGGCTCGCATTGGTGGCACGGCGCTGGTGGGATTGGGGGGGTTCCCTCACCCGCAGGCGTGAATACGAGCTCTCGCCAGTCCCTCTGCTTGCCAGACCCTGTCACCTCCATATTAAAAACACTCTCGTTGTATCCTCACTTTCTCAAGCATTCTCCTTTTCGTCCCTCGTTCTGACGCTTTTCGCACCCCAAGCAAGACCCTTCATCCATTAGGTCATCCACTTCATTTCGCATATCGGCGCCATTCGTTCTTCCTGCCTGACCCAACTCACAAACGCACTTCATTTCCTTCATTCTTACTCTTTTGGTCCAGCCATCCGCTCTCTTTTCCCTGGGACCTCATCGCCGGGAAGCCTTTTCGACAGCAAACAACGTCCAGCTCATCTGCCGTCTTGTCCGATAGAGACGTAGCGCCAGGAGGGGGAAGCCCTAGCTACCGCCTTTGCCAGCCCTGCGGCCCCGATCAGTCCATCCGTCTGGGTTGACATCTGAGGCGCCCTTTCGACTCCGATTAACGAGAGCCGGAAGTGTTCTTTGCTTTCCATCGACTCGAACTCAACTTCTCCTTACTTTGTTCCTTTTCTCACGCTACGAAAAACTCGCCATGTACTCCTCAAGGCTTGTCTCGGTGCTCGTCGTGGTGGTGTCGATCCTGTGCTTGGTCCAGGCCAACTGGTGGGATGTCCAAAAGGTTCACCACCGAGGCCTGATCCGACGAGCGGACCTTTCCGACGTGGTTGGCGACCTGAAAAAATCAACAAGTGCGGACGACTCGTTGCCGTCACCTGCGCCACCATCTCAGAGCCCCAGCTCGACGCCAGCTCAGCAGACCACCGCCGACGACTCATCATCCAGCACTTCTGCTTCTCCTAGCTCTCCGCCCTCTACCTCGGAGTCGGCGTCTGCGACACCTGCCCCTGGCAGCACCTCTTCGCCTGCGTCCACCACGGCTGAACCTACCACATCCGCCCCCGACTCGACGTCATCTGCTGGCCCTACGCCATCCGCGACAACCCCCCCCTCGACGACCACGTCTAGCAGCGGCGGCGGCAGCGACGACAGCAGCAGCGACCAAAAGACTAGTGCTGGCGGCAATGGCAAGGGCGGATCTTCCCCCAGCGAAACGCCGTCTGCCGTTGTATCAACCAAGGTCGAGATCGTCACCATGACTAACAGCGACGGCTCCAAGACGACCCAGACCACCACGACGAAGACGACTCACACGGCAGCTCTCAACGCGGAAAGCCAGAAGCCCACCGGCATGTCGACCAAGACTCGCAACACCATCATTGGTGTCGTCGTGGGTGTCGGCGGTGCCGCTATTCTCGGTGCCCTCATCCTGGTTGCCTTCCGAGTCTGGGGTCGCAAGAAGCACGCCGAGGAAGCCGACGGCCTCATGGCGTACAACTCCGACCTCGTCGCTGGCGCTGAAAAGTCTCCCCGGGGTAGTTCATCGGGTGCTGGCCAGCGGAATCCGTTCCAGTCGACGCTGGAGAATTACCACCAGCCGGTCAACGCGTCGGCCAACTTTTAGAAATTCTTTGCGGTGAACTTTTTGTCTTTTTTTTTTATATATAATCGCAGCTTGTCGCAGCATGCCAGACACGATACACCTCTAAGCGTGGTTTACGATGTATTCCGAGAAGATTTGGCAGGCGATGCTGCAGACTCTATAGGAGGGGAGGAGATATTGGAGGAAGGGGACGAAAAAGAACTGGGTGAGGCTACTACACGTTTATGCGAGACTGGTTTTGCAAACTGCATAGCGAAGCCCTGTTGTTTTCTCTTGGTTGGCATATAGAATTGATACTGTTTATACGGAAAGAAAGCGGGATACCTAGTCTTGCTAATCAACTGGAATACTGAATGTACATTGCCTTTTCATGTCCCACTCTTGATGTCCTTGCTACTCGGTTGATTCATGGGCGGGTTTCTTGTAGTCCCGTACACTGGACCCTGAACTGGATGAAGAATTGTCGTTGCATTAAGACTACGACATTTCGCCGCAACCTGTCTCTCCCTCGAAATGTCTGAAGAATTACGGCTTCCCCTTTGCGGAGACGATGCCGTTCCTTTCTGTCCGAAAACAGGCGAGAGAATGCCGGATCCGGATTGCTGGGTCATTGTATTCCAAAGACAATATTTCATTCTAGCATTCCCCTGCTTCGGTTCTTCCCTCCCTTTGTCTGGCCCCTTCACTTTGCACTCTGTCTTGTTGCTCTACTTTTATCTCTCTCCCTTTATCATCTAGTCCTTTCTTTTCCCTTTCTGCTCTTTCAGTTCTCACTTGTTGATGACGTAGGGTGTTGACGTAGGCAAGATGTTGTCATACATTCCAGCACACTGGCACCCAACTCGAGGACTGCATGCCGTATCCTATGTAACATGAATCCGTCATACGCAAATTGGCGTTGCTTTCGACTCTATAGCGACTCGCAGCTGGGATCCTCGTCATGCTTCTCTTTTGCTTCGAAAAGCTGCATCGTACTCGCATGTACATACATACATACAAACAGATGATGCGCACGTACTATGGGGATTTGGATAGCAGGGACTTTAGATGGCGCGTCTCTCCGTCCTTTCTACCCGTCTGTGCTGGTACGTGAGGGCATCCCCAGCCAATGGCGCAGCTCCATCTGGACAATGCAGGACTAACGGATTGGTGTACGGAGTAATAGCCGCCGTGGAAGCCGCATCGCGAGCGCGTCACATCGCATCCATGCTTGTTATTTGGGCACCGCAGCCGTATGGATAGTCCCTGAAATCAACACTCATCACGCATTTCTTCTCTCTCTTCCTGCACTCACGCCCCTCGTCGTCTCTTTCTTCTCTTTTGCTCTCCTCCACTCCTCTACTTGCAAGCAGTTTTGCTCATTTAAGGGACACAAGGATATTCCCGCGAGGTTTGGCTGCGCTAGGGATCCAACTCCGCAATAGAGCTCTTTGTGGCTTCAGTGGCTTCGAGTGGCTTTTTTTCAGGCACTCAATGGTTTGTGGGTGGGATGGGAGCTTCGTGGGTTGGTGGGATAGTCTGAGTGGCTCCGGCCTGATTTTTTGGGGAACTTTTTAGTTCCCGAGGTTTTTTGACCTGAACCCCTGGAGCTAGGAAAAAGTAGAGGTACCTGCTCGTACGGGAGAAACTTGTCTCAGTACGTCAGAGTTGAGCTGGCTGAGCTGGCTTGATATCGAATGCTGAGGCTGCCTCTTCTTTCCCACGGCATTCGATGAGACATACGATCGCTAGTAATGACGACGGAGAGATGGAAGTGCCCCCATATTAGCGTGATCAAAACGGGCATGGATGGTCATGAGCATCACAGCATTGACGTTGCTCCGCACGTGAATCACCTTTGGTCTATCAGCGTGACAGTCTTTAGCCGTCCCGAGTGCCTTGTCGAGGGTCCGAGTGACCTCTGGGACCAGCGGTTGGATACGCGCTCTCGGAGTACCGCTTCTTCTTGTGTTAGCGCCCGAGCTTTAACCAAGGCGCCAGACGGTGCCATGCTGCAGAGCATGGTGATGACAGGAGCTGCTCGGGATACCTCTGACGCAAGTACTGTTAGGTAACCCTGGTGGCATGGCGTTTGGTTCGTCCACACGAGTCGCGAGTGATTGACTTGTTTCTTCTGGCTGTTAAGCGGACATCTATCTATCACTTTCGCAATGATTCACTACATGATGAGAATAGATTATCTCTGTTCTCGGTAGGGCTGTAAGCCATTCAAAGTCGTAAGCTCACTCTGGCAGATGGCAAGTCAATGATGACCGACTTTTCCTCTGCCCGGGCGCTTCCACATGTCTCGAGTCTCTCCGCAAGGTACAAGCACCCCATACGCGGAGAGGTATCCGGTACCCGAGAGCTTTTGCCCGCGCGTCCACGGACAGACCGCTGGTCCACCACCAGCACTTCCATTTTCCCTCTTGCTCTTTCAGCCACCAAACCTCTCACACACACCTTTGAACTGACAACAACTCGGCACTGCATGGCGCCCACCTTTTCGGCCACATGAGGTGGCGCTACAGGTACGGCAGGAGTTTAAAAATAGCTGGGATTTGTTGGCAGTTTTTTTCTCTTTGAGTAACGTCAACGCAGCCAGGGGGGGAACGTTTTCATCTATGCTGGAGGACGACGGTTGAAAATGCAACGAATGCCTGCTTTTGCGAAAAGACGCTCGTGTATGTATCTGTACTTTGAGACTCGTCCCCGCGCTTGTCACTCGCCAAGGCGCTGGGCTTGTTCTTTGCGCGTCACTGGACTTTTGGCCAGACCTCGTTCGAAACGCTGGTCCAGTTTGGCCGCCGGTGTGCAGAAGCAGCAATGCTCGACGAGCGTTTCCAAGCCAAATGTTACTGCTTCAGTGTGTTCTTTCGTTGCAGTCCAGTAACAAGATGGATGTATCGTGTGCACGTACCGCCCGTCCATAAAGGTGCTGCTACAGCAAGGTACCGTACTAAGGTAGTGGTGCTGCCGCTGCTACCTTACCCTCTCGTCTCGACTCCATAATACGGGCATCGAATATGGAGCAACCGATCGAATGTGGCCGCTCCAGGTGGCATTAGCCATTGGGCCTGGTCGCAGTTCAGACCAAACACCTCAAGGCCCAAAAGCAGGGCGCTGGAGCTGCCGGTTCGCTGTTCGCTGGCCACTGGGCCACGACACCCGGCCTTGCTGTCCGGTACCTTCGCCGTGCAGCTGGCCAGTCTGCTCACTCCCCCTCCTCTTCTCCTCTCCCACTCTGCCTCCCCGTCTTGCATCTCGCTGCGTCTCTCTGCGTCCTGCATCTCCTGCGGTCCAATCCTGCCACTCGACTCTGCTGCCTCTCGCCCTCGCCCTCGGCCGCCCCCAGACCCGCCGTCTCCAGATGAGTCCTCGAGCCGCCCTGCCCCGGCCCTGTGTTTGTCGCTGTTTTGCAAGGCTGTCGAGATCCTGAGCCGCCGCCAGTCGCCGTTGCGCTCGCTATTCCCGACGCCGCATAGCCAGATTGTGATACGACTCCATCCATACTCGCCGCACCGCACCGCACCTACGCCTACGCCTACGCCTACCTATCTACACACATACGCATACGCAGATACACACCACACACACAGACACAACCCGCGCCTTTTTTTTCTGTCCCCAGTTGCCCACCCGCCCCCCCTTTTTCTTCTTTAGGTCCCAGGCTTTTTTTTAATACTTGCCCGGCGGCTCCTCAACGCGTCGCGTATTCTCACACCCCCCCAGGTGGCGCCGACCCGGTGCTGTTGTTCTGACCGTTGTTAATTAAGCTTGGAAGGGTGTCCCTGGCTGTCGACGGTCGATAGGACTGGGCGCGAGTAGACGATAATAGACGGAGGGACCTTTGAGTAGGCGGATGTTGAGAATCAGCTGCAGGCGAACACGTTTTTCGTCTGCGCTGATCTCACCTGGTGAGCAACACCTTCAATCCGACTCGGCATGGCATGGGTGGTCCCGCTTCTGATGCAGCAACACCGCCATGTGCCTTGTTCAGAGACGGAAAAAAAAAGTACAGAGTAGCTAATCCTTTCTTCTTCTCTTCCTTCTTTGCTCCCGTATAGACCTTCGCTACAACGTCGTCTTCAACCCCGTCGTCGACAATCCCTCTTCCTCCTGCTGCACCTGCGCAGGACGGCCTTGGAGACGAAAGCCGGGGATCGAGAACTCCGACATCTCCCGCCTTGTCGACTGCCTCCACCGCTGACGACGAGGACGACGACATCGGGTCGTCTCCGGTCCTGCCTCTGCTTCCCGCCCCCAAGCTCTCCGAACGGGCTTCGGCAATTTTGAGGGCGTCGGCTTTTGACATACACGACTTCCGGGTCGACGACGACGACGACGACGACGAGCCCGACGATAACCTCGCCTCGGACGACGAGCAGTTTGGCACCGCCAGCTGGGGCTCTCCCTACCTGCGCAGCGACCTCAATCTCCGCCGCCAGAGTTACGCCAGCGACGACGAGTCCGAGAGTGAGGGGTCCGAGAGCTTCCCCATCCACTCCTTGGACATCAGCACTCCTTTCCTGCGCCCGCCGCCTCTTATCGTCGGGGGACGGCCCCAGACCCCGGCACAGCCGCTTCTGCCCACCAGTGCCGCTGCCGCCGTGCTCGTGCACAGGGCCAGGCAACGCAACAGGGGACTCACCGAGGGCTGGATCCGCACCCACACCGCCGGCGACCAGAACACGGAGGCTCGGCTCTGGTTCAGCGACGGAGAAAGCAGCGAGCACTCTTCACTGAGCGGCTCGGAAACTGACTGGCATCGCCGCCGCGATCCTCGAACGCCCACGCCTTCGGGACGATATAGGGCAAAGTCTCGATCCACCTCTCGACATCCCCGCGCCGTCTCGAGCGTGGAGACTCTCAAGGCCGGTGACCAAGCCCAGGCCGAACTCGAAGACGAAATGGATGGCTCAGTTGCCACCGAGACGGGCTCAGTTGTAGGCCCGCCTGTGGCAGAGCGCCGCAACGACATGACGAATGGTGAAACGCCGCAGCCTGCGGCTGGGAACACAGAGGTGCCCGCCCTCAAACTCGCAGATAAGCCCTTACCCAGGGAACCGGCCGCCACGCCCCGAATCAAGAAGAAAGTACCATGGAAGGGCAAGAACATCATGATCCTGATACCGAGGGATGACGAGCGTGGCCGCCCGGGACAGCCTCCGCTTCCACTTCGACAGGACGAGATTGAACGGATGTTTGACTCATGGACAGAGCTGGGATACAGTGTAGACGGCTTTGACTTGTCGGCCGAGGACAATATCGTAGGGGAGTCTCAGAGCAGGGAGCTCTGGCCCAGCCTCGAGGACTTGGCGCAAGAGCGGCACGAGCGTGAATTTACCGTGGTCTTGCCGGACCTCAATGGTGAGTGACTCCATCCCTTTCTTTGTCTCCTGTTTGTCGAGATTCCTGGAACAAAGAAGCCATTGATCAACTGACCCTGTTCCCTTTCAATAGCCTGGAAGAACTACGTCAACGAGTTGCAGGAAGCCAAGCTTAGAGCTCTTGGCGTCTCATTCGGTGGCGACGAACCTGAAGTTGCGCCCTCACTATCCTCACAGCCATCTCGCATGCCCTCGGCTCAATATCCCCCCCTTCCTTTCTCGCCTCCGATTCCGACTTCCTCAGCATCCAGCAATCACGCGATACCCGGCTTTCCATTCCCGGCTCCTTTCATTCCTGGCGCCGCGTCTACTCAGAGCCCTGGCCTGCCAGCGGGTGCTTCACCAGTGCCCTTTGGCGTTCACGGCAAGTTTGGCACACGGCAGTCCATCTCGTTCCCTGCCACCAGCTCGCCTTTCCAGCAGCCGCCTCAGGGATGGCAAAACCAGGCTGGTGCTATGCAAGGCCTGAGCCCTCTCGACTCGCCGTCGGTCATGAGCCTCAACGGCATCATGTCGCCTCAGTCCCCTTACGGCATCGAGGGCTTCAACCAGGCCGGCAGCCCGGCGTTCAACCTGCACCAGAGGCACCAGTCGCTGCAATATATGCCACAGCAGTATGCTAGGGCATCGCCCCGCCTGCAGGACGTTCGGGAAGATGAGGAGGAGGAAGAACAACAGCAGCAGCAGCAGCAGCAGCAGCACACGGGCAAGAGCCCTTCAAAGACTCCCGAGCCTGCACAGCGCAACGCCGATCAGCTCCAGGCTGAGATCGACGACGCTGAGTACCATCTGGAGGAGCAGCTGCGCAATGAGCTGGAGCACGAAGACTACAACCCCCAGACCAGAGCCGAGTCCATCAATCATCAGCCATTTGTGTCGGGCCATGGTCATCAGCCCTCCGCCGGCGGCTTTGCCACAGTCGAGCATTTCGCCAACGAGCCAAACAAGCCGCTCGTCCTGCATCATCCGCGACCTCACAGCCGTGGCCATTCGCTTACGCAAAACTTCTACCGGGACAACGATGCCCCTGACGGGGTGAGCCAGGGAAGCGTCCCGCAGTTTGCGCCGTTGAACGATATTCCGGAAACCCAGCGTGTCGACGAGGCTTATGATGAGATCCAAACGAACCCTAGCAACCTCGGCACCCCGATTCAAGACATTGACTTTGCTGCGGCTTTCAGCCAGCACCAGAAGAACATGTCTGCTTCGAGCAACCCCTGGCAGGATGCCGTGTCGCTCGCCAACGGCGGCGGCCAGCATTCAGCGCAGGACAGCAAGTCGTCCTTGTCCAAGTTCAATGTGGAAGCCCCAGAGTTCAAGTTCAATCCCACCAGCACCTTTACCCCTGGCCTCTTCAACTTTGCCAACAGCGGCTTCCAGCCTGCCGCCTTCCATGCCGCTCCCCCCGAAATCGCGGACCAGACTCCTTTCGGAGTGCCGTCACAGCAGCCCCCGGCAGCCAAGATCAACGTCAACGCGCCGACCTTTGCTCCCGGGCAGAGCGAGTTCAGCTTTTCTTCCTCGGGCCCCAAGTTCCGGCCTGACGCTCCCGCCTTCACACCCTTCCAGTCCCAAGCCAAGTCTGCACCAAGTGCTGCCGAGTCCGGGAACAAGGGCTTTCCTAGACGGACCGATTCCATCTTTGGCAACATCAACATCGAGCCGACAGCGATGCCTTCTCCGAAGAAGTCCAAGGCTCTCCCGATCACCAGGCCTTCGAGTACTGTGTCTGCTGACTCACCAGCTGCGTATGAAGGCGACGTAAGGGATCCGGAGGGCCGCGTTGGCGACATCTCTCGGGTCAAGAGGGCCAAGAGCGCCAATCTGTCCGATACCGACGACGTGCCTCTCTTTGCTGATCGACCCGCGAACGAGTCTGCTGAGGATCTGGCTGAGGAAGAGGAGCCTGCAATGATGGAGTCGTCGGTCAAGGAAGCACGAAGCGTTGCTGAAGAAGGCTCGGTCGACGGGGAAGTCGTGTTGCCAGCCGACACTTCCATGTCATCGGTCGACCAGATTGACACCCAAGTTACCAGTGCCGCTCCCTCCGAGACTTCACCAGCTGAAGCATTCGCCAAGTGGAGGTCTTCGTTCCAACACACCCCTCGGCAGCACTCAACGGCCACGCCAGTCTCTCTCCCAGAGGAGGCCGAACCTCGCTCCGACGGAGAGGACCTGTCCGAATCCACACAACCCCAGGTTCTCTCTGCTCCCGAAGACCCCCAGACCCTCGCAGCCAGGCGCAAGCTCACGCCCAAGGGCCTTGCCGGCTCTCGTTTCGCACTGCCTCCGCCCAAGCCGTCGGGTCTGGCCGCTTCCCGCTTCGCGGAGCCGACTCCTGCTCCTACCGCCGAGCAAGAGGACGGCGCAGTTGAGCAGGAACAGGAAGAGACGAGTGGCTATAACCCTACGCCCACGACCGCTGGCGAAAAGCGATCTCCTACCTTTGAGGAGATTGACGCAGTCATGCAGCGTATGGAGAGGGATCACTCTCAAGGCATTAACAAATCCGTTGAGACCTTCCAATGGCCGCGTCCATCTGTCGAGGCTCCCGCATCATCTGATGAGCTGCACATTCCTTCTGATCACGCACGCGAAGGCATGAGCATTGTCCCGCGACAGTACAGCCCCGTCCCGGACAATGCCTCCCAGCCCATGGTGACCACTGAGCTGGAAGATCCGTTTGTGGATCCGCCCATGAGCGCCCAAGCGCCCAGACGCGGTCACGCATTTGCAGAGGAAGAGCTTGACAGCGAGCCTCTCAGCGACTGGGAAGGCGCCTTTTCCGAAGATGAACACTCGAAGCTCCAACACCGTGCCCAATTCTTTGACGGCCGGGTCAGTGAGGTTGTTGGCAACCTACTGGCCTCCAGACTCGCGCCTCTGGAGAAGGTTCTCCTGTCTCTGCATCAGTCAATGGCCTACAAGGGCCAGCGTGCACCCTCCTCTCGGCGGGACGCCCGTGGCGGGTCGATGGAGTACCAGGAAAGCGATGCTGATGACGAGGATGACGAGCCAGTCCCTCGTCGTTCAACGAGTCCCAAGAGGGATCGCAGGCTGGACCAGATCCGGTCAATTGTTGTTGAAGCCCTAGCATCGCAGCAACGCAGCCCGCTGGCTCTCACCGCGGAAACCAGCGAGGATACAACCCTGCTGAAATCTCTTGGCGAGATCAAGGAGCTCCTGATTTCCAGCGCCAGACCCACGCCTCATGGCGAAGAGTCTGCCCCCTTTGATCATATACCACATCCCAAGCCTGACGAGGAGCTTCTCACAAAGATTCGTGACCTCGAGACGAAGAATGCGGATCTGGAGTCTCGACTTCGCCTGGACCAGGAGAACCTTGAGAGGGAGGTGTCTGAGCGGAGGGCTGCCGAAGATGCTGCTGCCGAGCTCGATCGAAAGCTGCAGGCTGCAGAGACTCGCGTAGAGATTGAAATCCTTAACCGGACCGTATTCGACCAACGTGTTGCCGAGCTTGAAGAGAGGCTGAGGAACCAGGAGGATCTTGCCGAGCAGGAAGTCAAAGCCAGACGTACCGCCGAGGATAGCCTGTCTGAGGTTCAGCGCCTCTTCCGCAATGCTTCTGAAGAAGAGGCTCGGCTACGCGAAATGGTGGAAGAAAGAGACCAGGTCATCAAGGCCCTTGAGCACTCTACCAGCAAGACCGCCATGCAGCTGACTGCACTGGAGGCTGCTCGAGACAACTGGACCCAGCAGCAAGCCGAGATGGTCAACACAATCAACGTCCTCGAAGCCGATCTCCGCAACGTTCGCCAGGACAACAATACATGGAGAGCGGAGGCTGAGCGTGCTGATGAGGCGGCCCGCCGCAGCAATGGCGAACTCGGCCATGCTTTGGACGAGAACAAGCGCCTTCACAGGTCACTCACCAGCGTCGTTACCCAGCTCGAGGAGAACGAGCGACTTCGCGAGTCGTGGCGTGTCAAGTTCCTCTCTCTTCAAGATGACATGGGACAGGCCGCCCGCGAGGTCGCCGAGGAGAACGCACGACGCATCAAGAGAGACCAGGCCATGCTGGCGCGCCAAGAGGTTCTGGAAGCGCGGCTGCAGGCTGAATCCAAGACTCGTGAGCGTCTCGAAGTCGAAATGGAACGGCTCCAGGACAACGAGCGGGCTGGTATGCGTGCAGTCAACGAGTGCCACCGTCTTGAGGAAATGCTCTCTGAGCTGCGTACCGAAAACTTTAAGCTTCAGCAATCTGCTGCCCGCTATCAACGCGAGTTCGAAGAGGCTCGAGAATCGGGGGCCAGCGAGGTCAAGAGGACGCGCATGTCTCTGCAGACTGAGCTCGACGCGGCCAACAACCAGGTCAACGTCATCCGTGAGGAGTACGAGGAGCAAAACGCTAAGCTACGTGCTGAGCTCGATCACCTTAAGCTGGCGATCGACACGGCCAAGGCACAGAACGAAATGCTTCTCGAGGGCGCTCAGGCCAGCAGTGCCAGCGAACTAGAGGAACTCAAGCGCAAGCACCAAAACGAGCTGGAGGATATTCAGACTCGCTATGAACGCCAAGTCCACAATGCAATCGAGGATGGCCAACGGACTGAGCAGCACCTCTTGGAGCGCCTCAGCCTGTCCACATCCAAGACGGAGCATCTCCAGGACCGCATACTCCATCTTGAGGAGAAGCTCGAGATTACGAAGCAGGCCGCTGCCGCCGCAGCTCAAGCTGCGAAGTCGGCTGGCGTTGACTCTTCGGTCTTGAACTCCGCGATGGGGAAACCGGCAGAGAGGGTCGAGATGCCTGAGAGGATCTCCCCACAGGCTCTCCGGGAATCCATCATGGTTCTTCAGGAACAGTTGCAGGCCCGCGAGCAGCGCATTGAGGAGCTTGAGCAGACAGTCGCTGAGCTTGACCCCGATGCTGCGACCAAGATCTCTAAGCGCGACGACGAGATCAACTGGCTGCGGGAGCTCCTCGCCGTGAGGCAGGGAGATCTGCAGGATATCATCTCGGCGCTTTCAGGCGAACGGTTCGACCGCGCCGCCGTCAGGGATGCTGCCATTCGACTCAAGGCCAACCTGCAGATGGAGGAGCAGGAGCGCGAGAGGGCCATGAATGGTGGTTCGGCCATCACCCTCCCCAACATTGCCCAGACAATTCAGGCTGCGACGCCGCGCGTGGCGCAGACCATTGCCCCCATCGCGGCCGCCTGGGGCAATTGGCGCAAGACTGGCCAGTCCGGCTTCCGGGGCATTTCAGGAGTGTTGAGTTCGCCCGCTGTTGCGGGCAATTCCACTCCCCCTAGGAGCAGAAATGACCCGATGCAGAACGGTGGCGTCGCGAGCGGCCTGCTCACTCCTCCAGCCACGGCTCTCCGACAGTCCCCCGTCCAGGACAACCACCCGCAGCCCACCGCGTTCTCCAGCATCGGACGGCGATTCACGGGCCAGAGCGTCCAGGAGCGGGCGCGGCGAGAGTCCAATGTCTCGCATCGATCGGACAAGGCATCCTTCCACGGCCTCCCTCATCGACGTCAAGAGTTGGCAGCCGAGCCAGTGAGACCATCTTCTATGATACACCAGACGGCGTACGACGAGGATGCGCAGCCTGGCGAGTTTGACGACCACGACTTTTTCGAAGAGGACTGAAGACGACATTGCACGATGAACGAGATTGGCACCTCTAGAATGTCTGGCACTGACCTTGACTGACGGATTGTCATTGTCTGTGACAGCGTCTATCTTTGTCTATATCCACGTTTCCTTTGTGTTCTCCATTCAACGCTTATGCCTTCTTATTCTCCGTCGAGAGATTGCGCTACATACTTCACACCAACGTTGTCATTTTACGAAGATTCGACTCTCCCCAAAACGATACCAGACTGCTATACATACACACCGACACCCCTAGAAGAGATACCCCTGTGGAAATTTTTGATGATTTGCATCTTCTGAGATACACATTCAACATTCTACAAAACAACCCCCCAAAAAAGAGTTTCACCCTGCTTCCCTTCAGATTGGTATTTTCACTTTCACAGAATGAATAGCGCATATACGCGAAAAAGGACGCCTTCTTTCTTTTTGAAGTAGGGCTTGTTTCAGGTTGTCTGTTGTGTTATTCCACTTCTTTCCTGTTACTTTTCCTAGCTTTTCTTTTCTCAGGTACCTTTTTATAAATTCAGGCGCTGGCCTTTTTTCTCAGTGTTGAGCTTTGTGATGTCTTCTCTTTCTCCGTGTTTCTTCTCCCCTATTCTTGTTCTTTTCCTTTTCCTCTTTTCTCTCTCTCCTTATTTTGATGTACATGGTGGGATGGGCGGAAATGGATTCTATGACATGGCTCCTACATGCTGCCTAGTGAAATAATGTGAACATATCAAAATCGGGAGGATGAATGAAGTGCAATGAATGCAGCGGTCGAGTAGCTTCTCTCTTGGTTTGCTCTATGAAAAGGGCAGCGAAATGCGAAATTTGCATAACAATATTGATTATCTTGTGCAGAGGGTTGATATGAAATGTGACGACTTGAGCTTGCCAAACATACCTCGTGATATATAGAGGTGTGGACGAGATATGGCTGGACAGACTTGTGGTAATGCCGAATAACTGACATTGCAAACGGGAATCAGAGATGGAGAAGAATTGTGTAAAGATTAGAATTGGCGTTGCGTCATATTATATATATATATATCCAATACCAAGGTAGGTAAAAGTAGGTAATTAACCAGGACCAAGAGTCCCTATTCCGTTTCGTCTAAACTCATGATTCGCATGTCATACAGAAAAGAAAAGTTAATTGCCGCTCAGCAGCTTTTCTACAGCCCACTTGACGGAAAAGTTGCGCAAGTCGGAATAATGCTGGCCGACGCCGACAAAGACAACGGGCACGTTGGTCGCGTGGACGAGGCTGACGAGGGTGCCGACCATGTCGCCGACGGTGTCGCACTTTGAGATGATGAAGCCGTCGAGGGCGCGGTCGGAGCCAAAGGCCGCGTTGAAGTTGCGGGCCTGGGCGACGGAGTCTGTGCCTACGAGGGCCTATACGACAAGAAAAAAAAAAGGTCAGTATGGGCGGTGACTTATAAAGTGTGATGTAGTGATGATGATGAATGACAACGTACCTCGCCAACCATGAGGATCTTGTCAGGCTGGGCAAACTTGGCAAACTTTTCCAGGGAAGACATGAGTCTCTGATCGTTGTGTCTCCGTCCGGCCGTATCGATGAGGACGACGTCGTAGCCCTCCTGAGCCGCGTGGTTGACGGCGTCCTTGGCCACGGCAGCGGCATCCTTGCCGTATCCCTTCTGGTACAGCTCGACCCGTCCACCTTCTCGGGCTGTGAGCTCCTTGAGATTCCGCACGTGGACGGCGAGCTGCTCGACGGCACCCGAGCGGAACGTGTCTCCGGCGGCGATAAGGACCTTGTACTTGTTCTGCAGCAGGAAGAAGCAGATCTTGGACAGGTTGGTGGACTTGCCGACGCCGTTGACTCCGACAATGGAGATTACGTAGGGGCGGGCTTTGCGCAGAGACGTGGCAGGGGGGGATGTGATGGAGTCGATTTCGCGGAGAAGGTCGAGGGATGAGGTCGGGGTGAGCATCTTGGTGAGTGAGGACTCCATTGCCGATTGTATCTTGGCGTTGATGCCTGTGTTTGCGCGTAAGTAAAACATCTTGAATCTCGAGGAGAGGGGAAGGGGTGCTCACTCTCAAAGTTGCCCGTCTTGACGCCAATCAGCTCCTTTTCAACGCCCTCGCAGAGGCGAACGGCTGCTTCGCGAGCCACGTTCTTGCGCAGCAGATGGTCCTCCATGCCCTTCATCGCCTTGTCAAGGTCCTCCTTAGTCAACGTCTTGCCACCGACGACATTCCGGAACAGTCCGCTAATAGCACTGACTCCGGAGCCCAAGAGACCAGTCTTGGTCTCCGAGCGCGCGTTCTTCTGGGACTTCTGGGCCTGCGCCGAGGCCAAGATGTCGTGCACCTCGTCTCCCAGGTCCTTGAGAATGAACTTTCCCTTGCTGGTAGACCCCCAGGTCGACGAATCGACGGCGTCGAGGGCGCTTGACCGCCCGACTGCCTCAGCTTCTGAGTCGCTTGTAAGGCTGGGTCGGGAATAGTCGAGCTGCACATCGTCGTCTTCCTCATCGGCGAATCCCTCGGCATTCCACTTGCGCCCCTTCTTCGTCGCCTTGCCGCCCTTCTTCTGTCGACTTGAGGACAAGGCCTCGTCTCCGGACGATGCGGGTGCCGAGCCGCTGTTTTGCGCCTTGCGGGCCCTCCTGGACATCTTGGCCACGGGGCCGGCCTTGGCAACAACAACACCGGGTGTCGAGGGACGTGAAGCGTTGGGCGTCGGGACAGGCGTGGAATCGGCCGATGTGGTATCCTGAGCAGCAGCAGCGCCGCCATTGATCGCGCGGCCTCTATACGTCAAGCCTGCTGCCAACGAACGAGAGGAGCCTTCCTCGTCTATCGGATTTCTAGATCCGATAGTACTGGATTTGTCGAGCTCTTGGAGCTGCTGGTCAAAGTATTCGCCGAACGAGTGGCACTCGACGAGGGTCGTATGGGGCTTGGTGAGCTGTTCGCCGTAGAGTTCGACAAATATGGTCTTGATGTTATCAACGAGCTTGTCGACCCATGAAAGGTGCAGCAGAGACCGGTAGACGACCTGTTATGGTGAAGCCGTTAGCATGAGCTTGCCGAATCCAGCTGTCCGCGAGACACGCAAACGGCGCGGAAACGTGTGCGTACCACAAAGATCAAGCCCAATTCCTTGACAAAGGTCCATTTCAGCGTGTGCTGGTCGCTTCTGTAGGCCGGGTTGGTGGCGGCGGACTGCGAATCGGTGGGCGCAATGCTGCCCGTCTTCTCCTCGATGAAGGTGTCGGCGATGAAATTGTTGACGATGGAGGGGCTGACGGGCGCATACGATCTCGACCAGAGGACGACGCCAGACGTGGTGAGAACCTCGAAAGCGTCCAACATGTTGAATGAGCGAGTCGCGGGCGGATTTGGGAGGGAATGTCGAGGGATTTGCTTGGCGAGGAGGGAGAGGCGTGGAGGAGGAGAGAGGAGGAGGAAGAGAGAAGGTGGGAGATGGGATTGTAGAGGAAAGCTAAGGTGTAGTCATCCAGATAAACGATAAGGAGTGGAAGAGCGAACAAGAGGCCAGCGAGGCTGATTCAGCCCTGGCAAGAACAGAACAGGAATAATTACTATAGGGAGAGCAATGGATGCAGAACAAAAGAGAAGTTTATAATACAAGATGCCACACCGTCTTTGCAGGGACCAGAAAGGCGACTGTGTCTGGTCGCAACTTGTTGAGCTGAGAAGTGGCGACAAGGCACTGATACTGATAAACGAGATCGGATATACGAGAGAGACGAGCCTGGCAAATCCGGGGTGACGAGCAGTCAATTGGAGTCCATCCAGGCTGTAGATGGATAAGTAGAGGTGGCATTATTCCCGCATCTATTCAGTTCCCAAGCTACCTGCGATCAGTCATTTATTCTTTCTGCATTGTCTTTTCTCCTCTCCATATCGGAGTACGCGATGATCGATCTGAGGACCGTAAAAGTCCGAATCACGTGTCGACGAGCCCGTCTACAGTAAGAGGCCACGATGGCACTCGCGAGCTCTGCGGCAGCTGGACGTGAGTCAGGTACCTCAAGCGGGTCCTGTACCTGGAATTAGCGAGGCGACCAGGGCATAGGTGCATGTATCGAGGCCTCGCAGGTACTCGCGCCCTATCGGCGCCGCCAATTGGTACCTACTTAGGCAGCCCGCTGCAGCGCCGGAGGTACAAAGACAAGTCCATTACAGGTGCTATGACGCTGCAGCAGCGCGCCAGCAGGGGTCGCCTCTGGCTGTTACTGTACAGTACCTATTGACAGGCACTAGCAACGAGGCCCAAGCCATTGAAACCACACTTCCAGCCTGGCATCTCGACATCGCCAGCTTCAACTTGCAGCCTCATCATCGCCCTCCAACCGCCAACCTACAATCTCCCGACCCCCGAACAAACACCAACAAATAGCCTCGTCTCACCTCCTCGATCGCGCCCTCGCCACTCGCCCTCCCTCAAATATTTGAGCCTCGAAGCGTTTTTGATCTTCATCTTCTGCCTTCTTCTCGTCTTCCTCTTCCTCTTCTCCCCCCCAACGCCATGCATCGAGCGGCGCAATCGCCTCCTCTGCACCACCCGGTGCCCCAGCACGTCTCGACCGTCCCCCAGCTCCGATCACCGCCTCCGCCGCCGGGATCCGCGCAGTCGCATTCGCTCGGCTATGGCGGGAACCCGTACCAGCAGCAGCAGGGCGGCAACATGGGCAACGCCTTTGGCGCATACGGACAGTTTATGAACGATCCCACGGCCCAGGTGGCGGCGCAGTTTGGCCAGACGGCCTTTAAACATGGCCAGGAATACGTGGAGCAGAATGTGCGTCTATATCTCCCCCCCTTGTGCCGCGCTGTTTGTTCGATGACCGAATGATTCATTGAAGGCTAACTGCTGGCTTGCCTTGATTCGCAGATTGGCCGCTACGTCAACGTGTCCGCGCTCAAGTACTACTTCAACGTCTCCAACTTCTACGTCGTCAACAAGCTCTTCCTCGTCCTCTTCCCCTGGAGGCACAAGCCCTGGTCCCGCAAGCAGGCCGTGGGAGCAAACGGCCAGGAGCTGCGCTATCTGCCCCCTCGCGACGACATCAACAGCCCCGACATGTACATTCCAGGTCGGTAACGCGCTTCGAGACTCGGGAAACAAGGGATAGTGTGCTAACTTTGGGTGTGCTTGGTTGATATAGTCATGGCGCTGGTCACATATATCCTCCTGTCTACGTTGGTGGCCGGCGTAAGGGGCCAGTTCAACCCCGAGCTGCTGGGATACACGGCGACGATCGCGCTCGGCGTGGTGATTTTCGAGATTATCGCGCTGAAAGTGGGATGCTACCTCCTGAGCATCTCCAGCCAGTCCCAGCTCCTCGATCTGATTGCGTACTCCGGGTACAAGTTTGTCGGCATCATCGTTACCATCGCCATTGCGGAGATTGTCAATGGTGGAAAAGGCACTGGCGGCTGGATTGGGTGGCTGGTCTTTATCTACACTTTCCTGGCCAACTCGCTTTTCCTGGTATGTGAAGGGACTGACTAACTTGCCGGAACCATGCTAACCGGGTTGTTCTTTAGATGCGATCGCTCAAGTACGTCCTTTTGCCTGAGACGGCCGCCAACTCGGGAGGTCCTATGCAGACGGACACCAGGGTGAAGCGGAACCAGCGAACGCAGTTTCTCTTCTTCTACTCGTACCTTGTCCAGCTGTTCTTCATGTGGCTGCTCACCAGGCCTTGAAGCCTATCTGGCCAAGGAAATGCCAGAGAGAGGTAAAATAGAGATCACAGCGTCTGGAAGAGGAAACCCTTATGCATCTACGAGCAAACCAGTTGAAGACAGCGTAGGATCTCAAAAGAGGCGCCGCGGACGTGAAAGGACGACGCCAAGCTCTGATGGCAGTCACGAGAAAAGGGTGACCTCGATTAATGCGCTACTGTCGCTTTCAGGGGTTTCCGCTCCATTGCAGCGGTTGTTCCGATGATTGGTAGCTCGATCGCTGTTGAGGCGGAGGGAGAGCCATGTAACATTGCATCTTTGCGGCAGGTGATTGAGGGGAGAACCCCGATTCCGCGATGTTGCTCTTTGGAGTGCAAGCATACCTTATCAAGAAATATAAGAAATCACGCCCATGATGAGAATGTGCTTGGCGGAAAATGCCTTAAGATGTGTATGATTGGCATCGTGATGTTCATTAGGTAGGAATGCATGGTCAATGTGCAAGTCTCGTCAACGCAAGGAATCCTGGATGCACTCGCTTCCAATCTTCCAAGCTTGACAAAGAACACTGTTTACAACATGACGATGCATCAGACATGCTGACTCGACTAATCAATTGACCACAGATAGATGAGATTGCATTTTTTTATCATCTATAAGCTTCGCATCAGTAATCCCCATTAGGTAGTGACTGTTGACTCCTCTCGTCAACGCCGCAATAGCCGCATTATTGACCCTTCTTTTTTCGTTCACTTCTCGTTTCCTGCTGCCGATCCAAGCCGCGCTCTTGCAAAGAAAACTCCGGGGTAATCATTTAGCGGAAGCCCCAGCTCTTCTCACCATTCCACACCCCCAAGCTTGTTTCCTATTCTGGACCTTCTAGTCAAAGTTCCTAACGCTTTTTTCTCTTTATAACCTTTCCGACACTCCGAAATAAAGTCTCACAATTTGTCATTCCCCTGTTTTCTCATCATCTTCTTCTTCTCTCCTCGTATAAAAAGGGTCTTTCCATGACCTCTTCGCCGCTGCGTCTCTCACGGCCGCTCATCACCAGTAGTAGTCGCTGCTGCTTCGCCCCTCGTTCTGCGCTCCAGCACCCCGCAGCTCTTCTCCGATTCTCATCGTCCGCAGCAGCAGCAGTCAAGATGGCAGACCGCGTGCACCGGGTCACCATGTTCAAGCTCCCCAGCGAGGAGGGGCAGAAGAAGCTCATTGAACAGTATCAGATTCTCAGGGAGAACAACAGCAAGGTGAATTAAGAATTCCTTTCACCAATCCATTTCATCTCTGTCAAGCTGGTTCTACAAACCTCGGCTACATTTTTCGTCTTCACTTGAACCCCTCTTCAACCGAACAAATGCCCCCCCCCCCTCACTGCTCTCATCACATATGACCCGAGCAAATTCATCACCTATTCTGATCTAAATCCCATGCATCATATAATCTGACCTGGGCATATACACACAAAAAAAGGACGGCAAGCCGTACATCCTCTCCATGGCCGCCGGCCCCGCCGAGCCCGACCAGCGCTCCCAGGGCTACACTTTCGTCGCAAAGTCCGAGTTCGCCAGCCTCGACGACATGAAGTACTACGACGCCGAGTGCCCCGCCCACCAGGCCCTCAAGAAGGTGGCCATGACGCTGGGCGTCGAGGGCATCTTGACTGTCTACTTTAAGCCTCAGGTCACGGGGGGTGCTGCGCCGTGAAGGTGAAGAGGGGGGAGGGGGGCCAGAATAGATGGAAAGACAGAGCGCTGTCTCTGTTTGAGATGGGGAGAGGTCGTGTAAGCACTTGCAAAGATGAGAATAGACATGGCTTTGGTCGTGGCGGGATCTAGACGAGAGAAGATAATCAAATTGTCAAAGAGAACCCCCATTGCACAACAATAATGGTGATGACTTTATCCAAGCTAGGTAGGTACTAGGACATAATCTTCGATCACGACCCTTTATACAGCAAGTTGCGACAAATCTTAGGATGTTATATGATGATTCCATTTGGCAATCCACACCGAGAGGTTCTTAGGAAACTTAGGTAGACACTATACACCGACCTGTTTCCCTCTGCCACACCTCGGCCCCTACACACACCGTGGATCATTACATCATCTTGACTCCAGCTCTCCCTTACCGCACACATATGTATCAAGCTGCCTCTCGCCTTCACCCATCACATCTTCATTGTTCAACAGACGACCCAAGACAGCAAACAACATCTGAAACAGTCCTCTCTCTCACCAATTTTCAATCTCAAGGCAGACAAAAGCAAACACACCTCCATCAACCAATCATCACCACCTCATCTTGTCTCACCTCTCTCTCTCTCACTCCCCCCAGCTCTTCATACTCTCCCCCCCTTTACCACCTACACAAGGCAATCACACAAACACACACATCTCCAAACCTCAAGCTCCAAATCCCACCACCGTCACCATGCCCCCCTCTCCAACCACCCCGCTAACCCCCCTCCCCCAGCTCCGCATCTCCAAGCACTTCATCCC
>JAMAKC010000086.1:0-63313 GCA_023628735.1 Trichoderma sp. PF4103 | reverse complement strand
CTATAATACTTATACTTATATATTAGGAATTTTTTAAAAATAATCTAGTTTTTTATTAAGTATATTTACTTTATTATTTTCTATTCTTTTATAGTATTTAATAATTAAGTTAAATTCTAAAAGGCATTTATAATACTTAACTTATTATTTTAAGAGTTCTTATATTATAATAAAGTAAGTAATATTTTTATAATTTATAAGAATTATTATAAGAAACTTGCTTTTTTAATAGTAGTTTTTTTAATATTTTTTATTAAGTATTATAAAAATTACCTTAAACTTCTTATTATAAATAGAGTATTATAATTTAGCTTTATATAGCTTTTTTAAAAAATAGGCAATTAGTTTTAGTTTTTTATTTTTATTTAGTTAGCTTAGTATTTTTTTTATAATATAATTTAATATATTAACTTTAATTATAATTAGCTTATTAAAGTTAAATATAACTAGTACTAGATTATTAATTAAAGCTTCCTTTAATATATTAAATGCTTTTTATATATTAAGTGCTTATAAGAATTTCCTTTTTTTTTTATAAATTTTATAAGTAGTATAGTAATTTTTAAAAAGTTTTAAATAAATTATTTATAATAGTTAGTAAGTTTTAATTTTTAGACTTTTATTATATTTTTTAGTATTTTTTAATTACTAATTGCCTTAAGTTTTTTAGGATTTATATATACTTTTTTAAGTATAATAATATATTTTAAAAATATAACTTTCTATTAATAAAATTAGTATTTCTTTAGTTTTATTAGTAGATTTACTTTTTTTAGTATTTTTAATATAAAAGTAATATGCTTTTTATATTCTTTAAGAGTTTTTAAGAAAATAAGAATATTATTAAGGTAGATAATAATAAATAAGTTAATAAATTCCTTTAATATAAAGTTAATTATTTTTTAAAATATTATAAATATATTAGTTAATTTAAAAGGCATTATTAAGTATTTAAATAATTTATAATATATTTTAAATACTATCTTTTATTTATCTTTAAGTTTAATATAAATAAGGTTATAGGCTTTTTTAAGGTTAAGTGCTATAAACTATTTTACTTTAAATAACTAGTTTTTAATTTTTAAGATAAGTAGTAAAAGTATAATATCCTTTTTTATAATTTTATTAAGTTTATAATAATTAATAATAAGTTATAGCTTGCTATTTTTCTTTAATATAAATATTATAAGGTATTTTATTAATAATTTTAATAGTTTAATATATTCTTTTTATAATTAATTATTTAACTATTTTTATAGTATTTTAAGTTTATTTTAATTAAGGTTATAGATTTTATAAAAGGTTAAGTTCTTCTTATTCTTTAACTCTATTTTATAATTCTATTTTATATTTAATAGTAATCCTATTTTAAGTTTTTTCTTAAATACCTTTTTAAACTAATAGTATTTATAGAGTATATTAGCTATTTTATTATCCTTTAGCTTAATATTCTTTACTTATTTTAATATAGTATTAATAAACTATAGGTTTTAAATAATTATATTTAGTATTTTTTTAATTTATTTTTATAAGCTTTTTTATCTTTTCTTATAATATTATAAAGTAATATTCTTTTTTTTATTAAATCTAACTTTTTTTTCTTACTTTTCTAGTATCCTTTTAGTCTTTTTTTATTTTTTTTTAGTTTTTTTATTTTTTTTATTATACTTATACTAAGGGTAGTTATATTATTTTTATAGTTAATATAGTAGCTTTTAAATCTTAGTTTAAGGATATTATAATATCCTATAGCTTATTTTAATCTAGTTATTTCTTTTATTTCTTATTTTTTAGTTAAGTATAGGTTTACTATTTTATATAGTCTCTCTTTTAGTTAATAATTAGATTATATATCTTAAGCTAATTATACTTTAAAAGAAGATTATACCCTTAAATATTTATAATATTAAATAAAAATAAATATATAAGATTATAAAAGCTAAAGTTAAAGTAATTAGTTTTTTTATTAACTATCCCTTTATTATATAAAAACTTCTATACCTTAATACTTATAAATAAGTATAAGTATTCTTTTAAGTAGTTTAATAGCTATAGGCAGTTAACTAGCTAGAGTATAATATAGCTTATTATTACTTTATTATTAATATAGATTATAATAGGGTGTTCTTATAATTATCCTTTAATAAGAAACTTATTTTATTAGTTTTTATTAGTTTTTATTAAATTAAAGTATTAATTTTCTAGTATATTATTCTTATAAATAATATTATTAAAGTATAAAAGTAACTAGTTAATCTTATTATTCTTAATATTATATTTTTTATACTAATAGCATCCTTTTTTAAGTACTTACTAATTAGTTAGTTTATAATATCTTTTAATATCCTTTTAATATTTTTTAATATTCTTTTAGGCTGTCCTTTTCTTAAGGGTTTTTATATAATTTTTAAAGTTATATCTTCCTTTTATTAACCTTTAGATTATCTTATTTAATACTAGTTATTAATTAAAATATACTATATATTAATTATTATTATATTTTATAAATTCTAGTTACTTATAATTTAGTAGGTTATAAATATTATACTAGTTAGAGATCTTTTATTTAAAATATTATTTATAGTAGAACTTATTATATTTTATAAGATTATTTTAATTATAATCCTTTATAAAGGGGATTTTTTAAGTATTCTCTTTTTATTATATAAACTATACTAGGGTTATATTAATATATTTTAAGGCAACTTATTTTTATAATTACTAAATCTTATACTATTTATTAGCCTTTTAAATAATATAATCTTTATAGTTTTATTTTTTATATTTATTAAGGTTTTTCTTTTTATATTTTATAATAAATAGGTTATATTTTATATTAGCTTTTATATATAAAAAGGCTTATAGTATTAAATTATTAATACTATAATAGTATTATAATTACTTAGTATTATAGTTATACTTAATATCTATTTTTATAAGAACCTTAAATAAGGTATTAGTTTTTTTAAAAGACTATGCTTTTTAACCTATTAGTTCTTTTTTAAATTATTTACTATATAAGGTAGGTTTATTAGTCTTTATTTAAATATAATTATTTATTATATATTTAAAAGCCTATAAGGCATTTTTAATATTAAAAGCTTTAGTATACTTATTAAAATCTTTTCCCTTGCCCTTAAGCAAGGACTAAGGTATATTTTTATTAATAATCTCTAGCTTTAAATAGTAAGTATAATAAGTGTATTTATATTTTAAATTATTAAGGTTTATAAAACTATATCCTTTATAAAGTCCTTTAGCCTATTATTATACTTTCTTTTTAATATAATAGGCTTATTTAAGTCTATTTTAAGCTAAATTATTTTTAGTCTTATTTTAGTTAATATATATATTAATTTTTATAATAGTTTAATTTACTTTTAATTCTTAAGTAGTTTCCTTTTTAAGCTAAGATATATTTAGCTTTATTATTTATTTAAGTTATACTATATTTAAGTCTAAAACTCTATTATTATTAAATTTATTATTACTTAATAGTTAAGTAGTAAAAGTATTAAGATATTTTTTATTTTTTAATTCTTTTAAAAACTATTTAAATTCTTATTTTTTACTTATATAAATCTAGTAGCTATTATTATAATATCTAGTCTAATTAAGGCTTTTATAGCTTATAATAAGTATAATAGTATTAATAATCTTCTTTTCTTAAGGTTTAAAAATAGGTTACTATTTTTTATTATTATTATTTTATTTTTTTAGCAGGCTTTTATAATACTTTTTAATATATCCTTTCTTTTTATAATTATAATATTTAATATTCTTTTAGTTATACTTTTTATAATTAATAGTATTTAAGTCTATTAGTTTAAGGCATTTATTATTATTAAATATAATATTATATTTCTTTCTTTAATTAATAAAGTATTCTTATTAAAAAGGCTTATTATTACCTTACTTCTTAGCACTTTACTTTTTATATTACTTATAAAGTTAATTATTAATTTAGGTTACTTTTTTAAAAAGTTTCTTAAATATTCTAAAAAGATTATTTTATATAAGTTTATCCTTTACTTTAGACTTTAGTCCTTAATAGTAAAGTACTTATCTTATAAAGTTATTTAAATTAGTTTTAGTATTAATTTAAATAAATCTTATAGTAAACTTTAAGTATAATCCTTATTACTTAAGGCTAAAGAGCTAGTTCTTAGCTTTTTTTTTTTTATTAATAGCTTTAAAGATTATCTTAATTTATTTTTTAAAGTGTTTATAGCTATTATAAATAGTAATAGTAGTAGCTTTATAAAGACTAATATTAATACTAGTATTAATTTTATAATCTTATTAAAAGGGTTTAAACTAGTCCTTAGCTGCTTTATTAAGTTTTAAGGCTATAATACTTACTTTTATTTTATTAGTTATTATAGTAGTTAAAAAATACCTAAAGTATATTTTTATATTTATAAAGAATACTTTAGTTTTCTTTATATTTTTATTATACTTATTTAGTATTAGTAGCTTAATAATTTCTTTAGGTTATTTTTAAGTAAGTATAAGTATAATACTTTAAATAAATTTATTATCTTTATTTTATATAAATAGGTCTGCTTATTAATTAAGCTAAGCTTAAAGTGCTTTAATTATATTTTATTATTATTAAAGTTCTTATATAAGGTCTTATATAGTTATAGTAAAGGCTTTTTAAAGGTTAGTATTTATAAGAGTTATTATAATTACTATTAATCTATTACTTTATTAATTTAAGTAATACTTCTTTATTAAATAACTGCTTAATAGTTTAAAGTAACCTTTTAAACAGGAGTTATTAATATATAATAAACTAAGGTCCTAGACCTAAATATAAAATATTTTTAAAAAATAAACTATTAGTTTAAGCAGATAGCTTTAATAAAAGAACTATTTAGGTTTATATTAGTAAAGAGGTTAAATTAGTAATTAAGTAGTTAATAATAATAAATAGTTATATAATAAGGCTTTTTAATTAAGTAGTAGATATTTAAGTTTTAATTTATATTAAAGTGCAGTGCTATATTAATAACTAGCTATTTAAACTATTTAAATAAGTAATATAAATATAACTTATATACCTAGTTATCCTTAAGTAGATTATTTTAAATTAATATTAATTTATATTAATTTATATTATAACTTAAAGGGAATTACTATTAATTTATATTAACTTAATTCTTATTAGTCCTTTAAATTATAAATAATCTAGTTCTGCTTATCCTATAAGACCTTTATTATAACCTTAAGTATTAAATTATAATATATACTTATAAAAGAAATTAACTAGACTTTTTATAAAGCCTTTTACTTAAATTATAAAGGAAGTCTTTATATATTATTTAAAAGAACTAATATAAAGCCTATAGCTAGATATACTACTTTTAAAAAATCTCTTTATATTTTAAACTTTAATAATAATATTTAAAATCTAAAAGTTAAAAGCTAGTTTTTAAGCCTATTACTAAATAAAGATATAAAAGTATAATAAAGATATTATCCTCCTATTAAGCTAAATATACTTTAGGATATTAATATTAAACTTAAAGACCTTTAGCTTTAATAGCCTTAGTAAAATAAAAATTAAACCTCTTAAATTATCTTTTAGCTAAATTATATAATAAAAAAAGATCTAATATATAATTAAAATATAAAGCTATAGTAATTTTTTAAAAAATAAAATAGTACTAGCTTAAAAGATTAATAAGATTAGTAAAAACTATATTAACTAAGTTAAGCTATATATTTTATATTAAGAAAGGATTATTACCTTTATTTAAAGTAAACTAGATTTTCTTATCTTTAATATAGTTAAAGGCCTTAACTATATTTATATAGTTATAAAAAAGCTTAAAAAGGAATTTAAGCTATAAAAAAGCGCTATTTTTTAAGACCTTAACTATAAGTATAATAAACTTACTCTTAATAATTATAATAGTATTTTAAACTATATTAAAAAACTAAAGACTGCTTATATAAAGCTACTATAGCTAAATAAAAGCTATATTATTAAAAACCCTTAATTTATTAATAAATTCCTTATAAGACTTAAAAGCTACTATAAGAACTTTAGGTTTACTTTTTATTAAATTTAAAAACTTATTTTAAAATATATTAGTAATTTAATTATAGCTACTATTATAATATTTAAATAAGCTAAGATAGTAGCTAAATATAAAGAGATTAGCTAAAAAGTATAAGATAAAGATATTAAACTTACTACTATTATATATCTTAAACTATTATAAAGGATACTCTCTTAATATATATATTAATATTATTATAAGCTTAGCTATTATAAAAAATATTACTAAAACCTTTATTTAAAGCTTTAGCTTAAGAATATAAAATAATAAAAGTATAAGCTTTAAGTTAGATTTATAAACTATTAAAAAGAATAATACTTTTAGTAAAAAGTACTTATATTTAATAATAATAAGCTATTAATAATAGCCCTTGCTTTTTTTTTATAATAACTTTAATAGCCTTAAAATAATAAAGATATTATTATAAAGCTTTATACTAGCTATTATAAGACTTTTAGCTATAATAAAAGTAACTGCTATTACTTACTTTAACTTAGCTAATATTTATATTCTTAATAGTAGTATATTAAATTATATAATTTATTAAAAAGGCTAGTTTAATAGCCTATGCTTTATTACTAGTGCTTTTATTACTAGTCTAAGGGATATATAAATTATCCTTAAAAAAACTAAGACCTTTTACCTTTATAATACTACTTAATAAAGCTATAAAGACTTATAGTTTTATAATATACTTTTTATACTATTTACTAGCTTTAACCTTATCTTTATATCCTAGCTTAATTAATAAAGCTATACTATAGTTATTTATAATAATATAATAATAGTACTAAAAGGTAATACTATTTTTATAATAATAACTTTATACTTTAAAGTCTATATTATTAATATATCTTAACTTAGCCTAGCTGCCTTTACTATTAAAGACCTATAGCTATAACTTTAATATAATAAACTTAAGCACCTTAATAAAAATAGTATTAAAAAGCTAACTAAAATTTTAATTAAACTTTAACTTATAAAGCTAAAAGAGATATATAAACCTTATACTATTAAATAATAAAAGGAATATTTATATAATAGCTTAATTAAAAAAGGCACTTAGCTATTAAAATTAATTTATATTAACTTTATTAAAAAGTTCTTATACTTAAGCTATAATAGTAGCCTTTATTAATATGCCTTTTTTAATAACTTTATATAAATAAGCTAAGTGTTCTTATTATAAAAAAAGTCTAACTTTTATTATATTCTCTTTTTTTTACTTAGCTAACTTAAGATTATTATATACTAAGTTTAAATACTTTATATAAATACTAAAGAAGAGAATATTAGCTACTTTATTATTAAATACTATATTAATAAATATATAGAAATTATTTATATAAGCACTAACTAGTATTAATAAAATAAAGCTATTAAATATCTATATTAAATATTAATATTAAAGCTTATACTAATACTTATAAAGGGCTATATTATAATAAAGTAGTAGCTATATATTTTTAAAACTATTAACTACTTTTAAACTATATTATTAATATCTGCCTTAAATATTACTTTTTATAACACCTAGTATAAAAAAAAGCTAGATTTTTTATATTTTTATATTCTTAAATTTAAAGGATAAATACTCCTTCTTATTAAAAAGATTATAAAAATATAATTTAAAGCAGTTCTAGTTTAACTTATTAAATACTAAAGCAGCTAGAACTACTTTATTATTTATAATAAAAGAGTTAAGGCTAGTTTAAATATTATCTTTAAGAAATAACTTAGCTTATTATTAATAATAGCAGCTATATAACTGCCTCTTTTTTTAATTAGCTATAACCTACTCTTTTTAAAAAACTTAATATAGCTAGCTAAAAAAGGCTTAATAGCCTTAAAAGCTATAAAAGAAAAAATACTAATTATAAAATAAAATAATATATAAAGTATAGTAGAATTAATTATTAAAGTTATTAAACCTATCCTTAATAAGCTTATAAAAGCCTTTAGCTATACTAAAGCCTTATAACTACTTACTTAAGTTATTAAGGCCTTAATATAGCTTATATTAGTAAGCATAAAGTATAAAGTTAAAAACCTAAAAAGCTATTATAAGGCTTTATAATTAAAATAATAAAAATAGTAAATAAAAGCTATAGCTAATAAATTTAACTTATTAAAAGAAAATAATACCTAGGACTTTATTAACCTTCTTTTAAAAAAGAAGGCCTTTTATAAAAAATAGGTTTATAAGGCTAAAAGAGATATAAATAAGAATATTAGCTATTTTAAGGCCTAGTATATTATTAAAGGCTTTAACTAGAAAGAAGAAATTAACTATAATAAGACCTTTATTATAGTAATAAAATCTATAAGCTATAAAGTGCTATTTATTATTACTACTATATTAAATTTTAAAGTTAAGTAAATAAATATTAAAACTGCCTTTTTTTATAGTAATATTAATAAGGAGATATATATCTTTTAACTTAAGGGCTTTAATAACCTTATAAGCTAAGTCTGCTAGCTATTAAAAGTGCTATATAGCCTAAAGTAAGTATTAAAGATCTAGTACTAAACTCTTATTAGCTTTTTTATTAAACTTAATATTTACTTTATTATAGCTAATAAGGCTGTTTTTATAAGATAAGGAATTATTATTATTATATATATAAATAACCTCTTTATCTTTAATAATAATAAAATATAAATTTAAAAGGTTAAGAAGGCCTTAAGTAAAACCTTTTAAATAACTAATCTTAGTTTTTATAAGTATTACCTAAGCTTTTTTATTAACTAGAATAAATACTAGAAATAAATTATATTATTATAAAAGGCTTATATTTATAAGATCTTATAACTTTATAAAATAAAATACTATAAAGCTATTAAAATACTAATATAATTAAATAGGCTTAATATTAATAATAGGCCTAATACTATTAATAATAAAAAAAGTAATTACTGAAGGCATATAAAATCCTTTATATACTGCTTTATAAAAACCTAAGCTAATATTACCTTTTTAATCTTTTTTTATAATTACTTTCTTAATAATCTTAAGAAATTATACTAGCTAATTAGTTAATATATTCTTTAATACCTTTAAGGCATATAAGACTATAGTCTAATTCTTAAAAGACTACTTTTTATACTATTTATATACTATAATACTAACTATATAAATAATAAGTTATTCTGCTAATTAACTTATAGCTATATCTTTAACCTTAAATTAAAGGCTATTAGCTAGTTTTTTAAAAAGTAATTAATTATTATACTTTTTAGTATTAAGGCTAAGTATATAAGCTAAATATATATTATAAAAGAAGTTATTTAGCTATAATAGCTACTTAATACTATTACCTTAAATCTCTAGCTTATTAAAGAACTTACCTTCTTTTATATTAATAATTAAAGCGCTATTAGTCTTTTTAAAAATCTAACCTTTTATAGCTATATAAAGTATATTAATATTTAATACTATTAAATTTATAAATATATTAAATAAAGTAAGATTATTATATAATATATTCCCTTAATAAATAAGATTATAAATAAGATAATAAAACCCCTTTTTATAAAAAAGTTTATTAAGTTTTAAAATGCTATTAGTATTAAGAGAGTATAATATTATGCCTTAACTAAACTATAAGACTATTTAGTCTAAGTAAAAGCATTACCCTCTTTTATATACTATATCTTCTTTAACCTTATTATTTATTTTATCCTTTTACCTTATTATATTAGTTAGTTAGTTATTTTTTAGTTAGTCCCTTAGGCTATTAAAGGCTATATCTAGGCTATATTAATATAGTATAAGAAGCTAGATTTAGTTAACTATAGATATAGATTAAGTAAGAGTATTAAACTATAAGTTAACCTTAGTCTAGTCTATCTTTATAAATCTTAATTATTATATAAGAAGGGCCCTGCCCTTAATATTTATATTTAGTTAAATAAAGTCCTTTTATATATTATTAATATATATATAATATCACACTCTTCTATTTTAATAATATTTACAGCATTAGCTAATTAATATTTCCCTCCGGATTCTTTACCACATAGTTAAAAGAACTGTAACTGTAGCTAAATAAGCTCATAAAGACGTCCATTTTATATGCTCGAATTACCTGTGAGCTATAGAAGGTAGATTATTTCACAGTTAGGGGAGTCTAGCTACTTTATGTGTGACCAGTGTTTTCACACTACAAGATAGAACGTTGGCGTAATATGCGAATCGTGCCTTATACTTGCTAAGACGAGGGCCAGTCATACCTGTAGGTATTGTTCCGTGAACATACAGATCTCGCCACTGATTTTCCACCTGTTTCCGCCTTGGGGCGCTATACTTCTTCGTCATGGGTCGAGAAATTTTCCCACGAGTACCATTGCCGGTGCTCTACATGTAATTTTCTCTTCGCGCTGGCCCCTAACCCAACTGCGCGTCTTTCTCGTGTTTCTGGATTTATCAAGCTTCATCGTCCACGTTACCATCCCCTTGAAAAGGGTGGGCGCCGGTGCCGTTTTCAGTATCACTGTCCCCGCCAATGGGTAAGTGGTTCAACGTATGCAAAGCAATCTCAACCATATGAGCGGCGACGTGCGACTGTAGAGCTTCGCTCTCGAAGACGGCACCGCGCTCAACCCTCTCAGAAGGCCGAAAATCTTCTCCAAATGGGCACTTAGCTATCCTCTTAAGACCTGGCCCTCGTGCTGCATTGCTGAGGCTCATGACATGCGTTACAGGCACATCGTGCTCTCGGATTAAATGCTCTGGGCACTGGGCCTCCTGATCATAGACAAGTAGATCGTGAAAAGGGACCCTACAATCCCATATCTGCCCGTGAGCGTTCTGCATGCGACTGATCCCCGCAGTATGGACACTCCGGTGTCAGTGGCCTCGGAGGAAACGACAGCTTATTGTCCACCAGAGCAGATTTGGAGCGAGGAGCCTCAGTTACGGATTCGAAGTATGGAGCTCCAAAATCGGACCATTCAGCAGCAGTTACATTCATCGGTGAGATAGGCGTTAGGTCAGCTTGTTCGCTTCAAATTCACAATTGCGGTTGGCTTTGGCCAACTCTCGAGCAGCCTTGGAAAGACGGATGAGCCGTGACAACGTTCCGCCGATTATCTCGGTGATCTTGAAGGCGTTCTCTTCTGCTTGATTCAAGTAAGTAACTGCATCGCTTGACCCGTCTTCGTCTTTTCTCAATTCTTCCGGGTCATTATATTCTGGCATGCGTGTCCTCGTCCCTCTCGTCCCCCTTGATAGGTCATTGAGCGGCTTCACTGTTGTCGCAGTTCCTGTTAGCATATGATTTATGGCCTTCAGTCTGGCTCAACTCAGAGCAACAAATACTTACAGGATGACAAGGTATCGCAAATGACGTCCAGAAGTTGATGTATGAGCTCTACAGAGCTGGGAACGTATCGAAGCCTATAGTCCAGCGAACCATGGAGCGGCCCGTAAACATCCATGTCTGATGTCCACGTTGCGAAGCGCGCCCGCTGATCGTCCATGATGGTAGGGTCTAACACGATGTCTTGCAGAATCATGTATTCTTGGAAAAGAGAGTCGCACTTTTTCGCATGCTCTGCGATGGTAAGGCGAGAGCCCTCTTGGAGAACGGCATCTTCCACACAATCACCTCCTGTGCTGTCAAAACTTGCCATTATGGCAGGATGAGGCACGGCCGGTCGGCGAACTATTGTGAGTTTGGCCAGAGACAGGAGACTGATCCAAGTTCTGGTGTGGAGTGTCTCCTGAGGATCGTGGATCAAGACCGTCCTTTGGATCTCATAGGGTGCAGCGTGCTTTTTGTAGTATTTACCGATTGTGAACTTGGCCCATCCGCGGCCGACTCTGTGGAAAGTCATGATGTATGACAGTCAAGATTTCCCTATTTGAACAAACAAACATTCTCACCAGTTCTCGGGATATTGCACGTGCTATGATATTGTTACTAAATCTGGCTCAAAGACATCATCCACTCACAGCGGAGCACTGTCATGCAAGAGTTTAGCAACCCAGATTGCCAGGAAGTCGACACAAACGCAAGCAGAGAAGCGAGCGGACACGAAGGCCGGGTGGTCAAAGGCGGGAACAAAGCCAAGGCATCAAAGGTAGGGGAAACAAAGCCAATAACGCCAACAAGGTCTCGAGACTTGAAATGGAAAGTACGTGCAATCTTCGGCCGCTTTTCCAGTCCTCAGACCCGAGGCGCTCGTTGAGCACTCCAGCAAAACTGCCAACGCGCTGGCATTCAACACAAGCGACTCTGGGATTTGAGCCGGCCCAACATTATGCACAAGGACCAATTGAAGCTTCCTCCACAGTGACTGGTTGGAGCCGGGGCACAGACTTGTACTCGTTTCTTCGCTCTTCACGGGCGTGCAGCTCGCCAAAGATGCAGGAATCAATCACTCGACTTCGCAGAGGGAGACGGTTGCAGGCAACAATGGCATTGATGTACCCGCGCCGGGCACAAAGACCGTTCCTTATACGGCCGAGGAGGGTAGTGTCCTAGTGTTCTCGCATAAGGAAGCAAACCAGCGTCTCAACGCTATACAAGGAAAGGCGACAGCGCTGTCTAAGCCCAAGGACAGACATGCTTGTGGCGGTGCTCCAACGGTATCTACAAGGGGGCCTGCCAACGCGTGGTGGTATCGTTGATGAGGCAGAGCGTGTCGGCTGGGGGGAACCCCTGTCTTAGATGTGACACAGTCGCAGTCCGACAGTACTGCTGGATCTCGCGTTCCTTTGGGGGCTGTGAACTGAATGCAACGAGCCCCAGGCCCACACGCACCCTGGAGGCATCCGGCGCGAAGAGGAAGAGGGCGGCTAAGGCTTGAAAGTCGCGGTCGGTTTAAGTTGGAACATGAGCTTCTAAGGTCAAGCATGGACAAGAGCCCAAAAATCCACAAGCCTGAAAGTAACGCAATACCGACATCCTGCAGCCATGCTCTTCCCAAAGACGTATTTCCTATGTCCAACGTCCGACTTGCTCCCTCCACCGCCAGACGGGCCGCTATGCCTCGGCTCCATCATCCGATCCACGTCGACGCCGCAACACACTCTGAACGCAGGAAGCGTAGTCGCAGTGCCCAACCCATCTCGAACTATCGTGGAAACCGATTTCAAGAAGACCGTTTCATCTGAAAAGGCCCTTGACCTGGGGTTCGATACGCAGGTCTTTGCGGTGGGTGGCCGCAAGATGCCCGTTGGCTTCGAAGTCAACTCCAGGCACAAACAAAAGAGGGCAAAGTCGTTTGCATTCGACACGGTGACGACCCATAGGTTCGAGCCGACGCAGGAATATGTGCAAGAAGCCATCAAGGCGCCCGCCGTGCAGGCCTGGCTGAGGCAGCCCAAGCAAAGGTTCGCACCAGTATCCTCGCTCTACCTCGTCACGGCCATCAAGATCGTCAAGGGCGCGAGGATCAAGTATTCGTCTTTGCAGTGGAAGACAGTCACCGGCAACGGTGGCGTTGATGTGCCCGCGCGCGCCGCCACTTTGAGCCCCGAAGGTCCCTTGAGCAGCTTGAATGAAGCCGAGAACGAGTTTAATTACGAAGACGAATATGTGTTTGCTTTCCGTGTCAAAAGGCTCAAGATCGGGCGGAAAGTAAAGATTGAGGACTACAACAAGGGCGCCTTTATGGCCATTGGCGGGGATTCAGAAGACGGGCTATCTGTGCTCATCGAGGATGTGGATGCTGCTGATATCAAGACTGCAAAGGCTGTTTTCAACGTGGCTGAAGACAGCAGTGTTAATGGCATTTTCCCATAACGATTGTAACATAACGACTGTAAACACCTAACGATACTATTATACAATGAAAGACACAATGAGAAACCTCAGTGAACTGCGTCAGCCTCAGTCATACAAGTGCTTCCTGACATCCTTGATCTTTTCGTAAACCTGCTCCCTCGTCGCCCTCTTGTCAAGCAGCGCATGAGGCACGATGTAGTCGTAGCCTCCCCTTCTCTGTTTGACCATGCTCTTCAAGACCGCATCCATGGCATGGAAGTCCTTCAGCCACGGTGCAAGCAAATCAGGCCCTGGAGCCATCTTTTGTTCCTGCTGCCGGGCAAAGGTGAGGATCGCGGCGGCAAGCCCAGCGGCAATCGGCGTCGCAATCGATGTTCCCGACATGGTCTTGACGGGCTCGTTGTGGCCGTTCAAGCCCACCGGCCAGTGAGAAGAGACATTCTCCCCAAGCACGCCGAAGTTGGCCGCTCTCTCGTCTGCTGTCGGGTTGAACGACGAAGGGTTGCCGTGGCCGTCGGTGGAGTGTATGCCAAAGACGCTGGGGTGCTTGGCAGGGAAAGGTCTGCCAAAGTTTGCTCCGTCGTTGGATGCCGCGGCGAACACCAGTGTCTGATTGTTCAATGCATTGGATATGGCTTGTGCCATGGGAGCATTGTATTCGCGAACGCCAAACGACGTTGAGATGATGTCCACCTTCCATTCAGTAACTGCATGGTTGATCGCCTACATGACCAGTTAGCTCAGTGAAGAACAAGGGAAGCAGAAGTGTGCTCTGGCATCAAGACAGGCTCACCTTGGTAATGTCATCGTAGGTGTTACGATCCAGAGACTCTCGATTCGCAACTCTGGCGATGTAAATCTCAGCACACGTGGCAATATTGAGGAGCAGGCCAAGCGCGTGAGTGCCATGCCCGATCTCGTCTCGGATATCGTTTGAAGCAGTTCCCTTGATGAAGCTTCGCGCATCCTTGATTCGTGGGTCCAGTCGGTTGTTCTCAGTGAGCAGAAGCGGATTTCGGGGGTCAAATCCGGAATCCAAGATGGCGATCCGCACCGGTTTGAATCCTCTGCGCCGGGCATCGACAGCGTCGAAAGGGTCAATATGCCGGTAAATCGAGGTCTGAAGATTTTCCATCCATTGTCGCGAAACCGGAGTCCTGGACAGGTTATCAGTATGGAGAAGACTTATACACTAAAGGTAGGAAACACTTTACTCTTTCTCGGGGCCCGTCTGGTGGCTTGCGTCGAAAAAGTACACCGGTCTCACGGCGTCAGAGGGCCGTTTCGGTCCACGAACGGGAACGACAGTGCCTGAAACGGAACGCGGATCACGGCTTCCTTGGTTGCTCGTGTTGCGGACCTCCTGACGCCTAGCATCCGGTGCATCGTAGCGGAAGCCCTGCCCAGTAACCTGTATTGTTGGACACGTGTGAGAGGTGAAACTGCTGGAGCTTGCTGCAGCTTGCTGTACTTGAGGAGCACTTACAGGCTTCGACTGCTGTCCCGGATTGTATCGAACCGGCTCTTCAGGCTTGCGTGACGCCCCGATAGGACGTTGGGGGCCAGGCTTTCCATAGCCATTGGTGTCGTGGTGCAGGAAAGTCTCCGTCTGGAGCCTGGCTTCCGGTGCCCGTGATCCGGATGACGCCGGCTGCAGTGTCTTTTCCGATCTTTTACGAAGGAAGCGGCCAAGCACACTCTTCGACGACCCTTGAGACTCGACCGCGTTCATGATTGTATACTGAAGATTGATGAAAAGTAAGTGAATAGATGTTTTGATTGGGAGATGGGTAGATTGGTTGCGATATCATGGAGTTCAACAGGAATCTCGTCGTCCATGCCCTTCGTTTTATAATCGCAGTCCTACCTGGCCCTTCGTAACGTATTCCTACCTTGTGAAGCTGTCAGAGATGATAACTGCATGTATTGCACCTCAATTAGGTCCGCGATGGAACCATATCCGTACGTATGTTGTTGGTAAGAACCCCTGGGCACAGCGGTATCTACTGCAGAATTCAGGGATACCGAACCAACAAGCAAATCACCGTCGTCGAAGATGGCACAGTTCTTCAGCAACCGACCCTCCTGTTCAGAACCGAGGGCGGCAACGGTGGAGGAGGCCACGCCCAACAGGTACCTGGAAAGCACATCATGGACATGCGGCTATCAAGAGAAGCGAGGCTTGAAGTAGAGATCAGCACACAGATAATTACGCACACCTTCTACCGCGATAACCCCTGGGTAAGACAGATGCGCTTGTTATGACCTGGGGATTCTGGAAGCGAATATCGTGTTTCCGGTCCGCTTCTTCTGATACGCGCTTCAAACGCCAATTACATAGTGGATAGGGGCAGCGATTGAGCCTCAATGTAACCGCTGATACAGGACCGATAGGCGCCGTGCCGCCCGGTGCTACTACCCGTGGACCCCAATCCTACCTCCTTGCTAATTCCATGTTATAGTAGTACTACGGGTGGCTACTACTGTACCTGTATAACCGCGCGCGTACAGGACGGGCATCGGAAGTTCTCCGTTCGTATGACTCGTAAACTCAGCTTCACGTTCTCTTTGGCGCGCGACTTACACAGGCAAGGGGCCCCAGCAACGAGACCGCAAATTGGATATTGAAGCGTCTATATAGGGCCACAAATAGGCAATTTTTGACAGTATCTCGGTGTATTTTCCCCTAGAGCCAATCCGTAGGGTAACTCTTCGAAGAGAACCAGAAACTGTCGATGGTGGTGATATGCGCATTCGAAAGGGCCAATGATCCAGAACGGGAAAGCTCAATAGTTCAACAAGCAGGAGAAGCGGTTCTTCTCTGTGATTAATATTGTATAGACGTCAACCGAACCTGTTGCTGTTGATATTCCAAAAGAAGTCAGGGTTCAGCAACTGATCAATATCACTATACTGCAGCCCGAAAAACTGATCCGTAAAGCTATCCATACCAAGCATATCCCCCGACAGCATCGGCGAAGTATCAATGACATCCTCCACATCTTCCACAGGGCTCATCGGGCGACTCTTCAATATCTCACTCAGCGCCGAAGCAAACATCTCCTTACCCCTCTGATGCAACAACACAAGGGAGCGAGCCGTCCTCAACGCCTCACGCGTTGCCTCAGTCTTATACACGGCAGATACATCTCGCAGACACTGCATCGCGTCCCGCAGCTGAGAAATCGAAGACACGGTGTCTATGGCGAGAAGCACGCAGACAATCTGGAACGGCACATAGGTCATCTGATGCCACGGCGTGCGCGCAGCAAGAACGGCCTGCGCAGCCTGGATCCCGTTTGACGTGAGCATGAGAACTTGTTGCAGAACAGAGTCCGTCAGCGCAACGTCCATGGAGCGCAGTCGCCGACAAAGACAAAGCGCCAAGTTGCACTGGGCGAGGATAGACGGCGGAATCGAGTGGACGCGGCCGAGAACGATCCGAAGCGCATCTTCCAGCTCAGCCGCCGTGGGCTTCCGCTGCGGATCGAGCTCAATCGACAACGGAAGCAGTTCCATCAGCTCACAGGTAAAGTCCCCCTTTCGCTTCGACGGTATTGCCATGGAGGGGTTAGACAGGGAAACCCGTGTGAGGCCCATGTCAAACGACATCCACACGTTGAGGTGGTGAGCAATAGCCACGATCCTCTTCCTCGTGTCTAGACTAACCTCGCTGTGCGGAGACGAAAGGATGGCTTCTTGAGGGGCGTCGATGGCGAAGCCGGCGGCGTCGATCATGTGCATGACCGTGCAGCTCGCCATCCAAGCGGCATAATGCGTGTCTGCGATTCGCAGGTATATGACACGAAGCAGCCACGCCGTGATGCTGTCTGCGGAGGGAGTGCTATAAAGTGTCTTTTCCAGCAGGACACGAGATAGCTCAACCAGCACAACTTCAGCAGCGTCGGAATCGACCTGCGAGAACAGGCAGCCAAGTGCGGCGATGCCACAGAGTACGGCATCTTGCTCTGGCGTTACGCTTGTCACAGCCCATCTCTGTTGTATCCGGCGACAGATTTGAGCACGATCGACGAAGCCGTAGACCGGATCAAGCTTCTGAAAGTACACAGCTGCCAGCTCCTGTAGTCGCTTCTGAGTCACAATGTCCGTGATGGATTGAGCAACCGGGGCATGCAATTGCAGAGGCTCTCGTGACCGTGACCCGAGAAAGGCGTTCCAGGCAAAGCTATGCATCCTAGGATTCCTCTTCGGATCCAGCCTCAACGCCAACGTCCTCACAAACGCCGGACAGGAATTCGCCTCCACGGAACGCGCCTGAACGACTTTGCTCACCGCAGCCGACTGAGTCTCATCGCGCACGAGCTTCGTCTCTGGATACGCCGGGGCCGGAACCAGAGCAGCCGGAGCCGATGCGGCATCTCCGGAAAGCCCCGGGATCCGCTCCGGGTCCGGCTTGGACTCTCTTCTCCGCCGGGCCTTGGACGTCTGGTAGATGCAGTGGTATTCGAAGCGGACGCACGTCCCGCACGGTTGGGCGCCGTCGCATCGTCTTTTGAGGTCGCGGCATGTCTGGCATGCGATTTTTGATCGTTTGCGGCCTTCGTCCCGAGTCATGCTGCTAGGCTTATGATGCACCTTGAAAGATGGGATCACCGGCTTCGCTTATAAGACAGGTCGTCTTTCTGGACCGGTATCTCGATCAAACAACCAGATATCGAGGTAGTGTGATGTTAAAGTGAACCGATCCTGAGCATAGGTAGAGGTGGTAATAGGCTAGTCTGGGGGTTGGGCAGTCAACCGTCGTTGGCGGGAATAACGGCAATGGACGGGTATCACGCATAAAGCGGGAAGAGGCATGTCAACGACAAGGCGGTATGAAGGGCCTGTTGGCCATCGCTACAGATATAACAGAGTTGCAGAAGACATAATTGGCTCGATCTAGACATGAGACTCCCGATTTTCTATCCCCATTGAACACCCAATTGCCCATACAAGTATTACTGGCAAACATCACACTGATCTCAATTCTATACGGAGGCTCTCCTGAGCACAGACAACAAGCCTCAAGTCACCATCAGAGAGGATGGAGATGGAAAAGTGTCCAGCAGAGCAAGACGGAAACACAACATGCGAGTCAGACCAGCCACAACCTCCAAACAATCTCCGAGAACTCCTCAATGATCCCCCAGACGGCGGCTTCGCGGCATGGACGCACGTCCTCCTCATGCACATCATCTTCTTCAACACCTGGGGCGTCGCCAACGGCTACGGCGTCTTCCAGGACTACTACACCCAGACCCTCCACCAGTCCCAGTCGTCCATCTCCTGGATCGGCAGCGCCCAGGTCTTCTTCCTCTTCTTCATCGGCGCATTCGCCGGGCGGCTCACCGACGCGGGATACTTTCGGGTCACGTTTGCCTGCGGCGTGGCGCTCCAGTTGTTGGGCATCTTCATGACTTCTCTTTGCACAGAGTACTGGCAGATCTTTCTCGCTCAGGCTGTGTGCCTTGGTATAGGCAACGGGTTGACGTTTTGTCCCGCCTTGGCCGTGCTTTCGCAGTACTTCAAGAGATATCGTGCATTTGCGGTTGGCCTTTCTGCTGCTGGAGCTGCTGTAGGCGGACTCGTCTACCCGGTGTTGATAGACCGGCTCATCTTCTACGACAACTTTGGTTTCCCTTGGACTCTTCGAGTCATGGGCTTCATCATGCTGGCCACTTACATCCCCTGTCTAATCTGGTTCAAGCCCCGTCTCCCACCGCACAGAACGGCCGCGTGGACGGATACATCTGCCTTTCGAGACGTTCCGTTCCTCTTCTTTGCGCTGAGCATGTTTCTCAACTTCTGGGGGCTCTACTTCGCCTTCTTCTACCTCGGAACGTTTGCCCGCGAAAAGATTGGCACCAAAGAGCCCATCAACCTCCTCATGGTCCTCAACGGCGTGGGCATCCTCGGACGCATTCTGCCGACCATAGCCGCCGACAAATGGGTCGGAATGCTCAACATGCTCATCCCCATGAGCTTCGCCGCGAGCTTACTCGTCTTTTGTTGGACGGCAGTCTCGTCAACAGCCGGCCTGTATGCCTTTGCCGTCATATATGGTCTGGTCGCAGCGGCACTGCAGGCGCTCTTCCCAGCCGTCGCCACGACCATGACGCCTGACCCGAGCAGGACGGGGACGCGCGTGGGGATGATTCTTGGGTTCGTCAGCTTCTCGACGCTCACGGGGCCAGCCATCTGTGGTGCCATTATCCAGAGGCAGGATGGGGAGTATTTGGGGGCGCAGATGTTTGCTGCCGTGAGCATTCTCCTGGGCGCGCTGATGGCTTTGGCTGCGAGGATTGCCAAGGCTGGACGGAAATTGACGACAAAGGTGTAGACATAGATCAGCATGGTGGACAGGATCTCGACATATATAGACATCTTAATAGAGCTCTCTCGGGTATAACAGCAACCCGTGGATATGAGACATCTCTATACATGTACGACTTCACATCACGGTCGCATGATGCAGCCTAAGACTACAGTTTGAAACCGCACATTGAGATAACATGAGAAACTGATAAGTGATAAAATCTTCGATGCGAACCCAAACGCCGTCAACTGTCTAACCAGCATTCATAATCTTTCAAGAAACAACATACGCGTCCATATTCCTCGCCCATTTCAACCCTTTTCCCATCCGGAAACCTTCACAAACCCTCACTATCCTCGCTATCCATGGGTATTATCAAGCCATCACGGCTTCAGGTCTCCTCTGTGAAGCATTGCCCGGCCCCTTCTTCGCACCAGGTCGAGCCAGCGTGTACTTGGCAAAGGCGCGTGCCAGAGCCTTCTTGCAGCTGACCTTTTGGCTGCCAACGAAACTCTCCACCGTCACCGCAATGGCCCGATCAATGTCTTGCGCCGAACAGTACTCGGAAAGGCGCATCCTGCAAAAGGCCTCGCTGATTCGGATAATGGCTTCCAAGTGACGGACCTAGGAAGCAAAATGTTAGCAATAGGCCGAGACGATGGGCATCTGGAACTCACAGTAATGGGATAGGCTCCTGTCGCAAGCGACTCCCTCCTCATATCCGCAAACAGCCTGGCCACCTTGTCCTCATCCATGTGGTAGAGCTTAGGGCTGCAGCGTTCTCGTGCATACAGAATGTATTTGCGCAGTAACTCCTGGGGAATCTCCTTAGTATCTCGCTGATCCCTAGAGACAGCCGTTTGCTGCGTCTCCATCGCGCTGCCCTGCGTAGCCGTCTCTGGCCGGGCCTGTGACACGGGATGGCTTCGGCCGTGGGAGCCGACAATGAACCTCGCCAGCCGCTCGTCCTCGGAGGGCTCTACCAAGTCTCGCACCACGCACAGAATGTCGAAACGCGACAGAATGGGCTCCGTCAACTCCACGTTGGCCGAGAAGGGAATCATGGAGTTGTAGCGACCTCCGATCGGGTTGGCGGCGGCAATAATGCCACAGCGGGCTTGCAGGGTTGTCACAATACCCGCCTTGGAGATGGAAATGGTCTGCTGCTCCATGGCTTCGTGAATCGACGTCCGGTCCTGGTCGTTCATCTTGTCAAACTCGTCGATAAGGCAAGTGCCTCTATCAGCCAAGACAAGGGCACCGCCTTCGAGAGTCCATTCGCTTGTCAAGGGGTCTCGACGGACGCTAGCCGTCAGACCGACAGCACTGGCACCTTGACCAGTGGCAAAGACGGCTCTGTGTGCTGTTTTCTCGACGTATTTGAGAACTTGTGACTTGGCCGTTCCGGGATCACCAAGAAGCAGAACGTTGATGTCACCACGAACGTGATGAGCTCCTCGGCCAGTCTTGGCTACGCCACCAAACAGAGACAGGGCAACTGCTGTCTTGATGTCCGTGTGTCCGTAGATGCTGGGGGCGATGGAGTTGACAATCCGGTCCACAATGTTGGGATCGCGAGCCAGTTTGCGAATCTCCTGCTCGTCTTGTTCGGTCAAGCGGAATCCAGCAAGCTGGTCGTGAGATTTGACAACGTTGTTCGCCTCGAGGATGGTGGCAAACACGGGGAAGCCGTTGCGGTTATTCAACTGTGCATCGTAGTTGTTTCGGTAAATGCCAGTGACCTCAATCTCTTCGCCAGGCTTGGCCTTGTCAATCAAATCCCACAGCAGGATGACCTCTCGGTGACGGGGAAGACGACCGGCGGGAACAGTGCCCGGCGACTCCTGCAGGGTGAGCCTCTGGTAATTGCGGTAGACAGTCTTTTCAGAGTTCAAGGTAAAGGGCCCGCGAGACTGACAGCTCTGGCAGAACGTGACCTTGACCTCGACGTGTGACTCTTGTTGGAAGGGACCAAGAGTCTCGCCGCACTTGCCGCAGTCAAACTTGACATACTTGAGCTGAGGGAAGACGCCGCTTCGTCGCGTGACGACTCCGCTAACGCGCACAAGGCAGTTGAGGTGAGACTGGCGCAGCTGTCGAAGCGTGTAGTGGACGGGCAGGTCAAAGATGCGGACGTGGATTTCGGAGTGGATGCGCTCGTAATCAGGGTAGTGCAGCAGGACAACGTCCATGGCCACTTGGTCAAACAGCTTGAGCATTTCTGCAGGGGCGTTGGCCAAGAAGTAGGCGAGGATGGCCTTGCTCTCGGCCAGGTGCTCGTACGAGACCTCCAGCGACTCTGCGTTGATCTCACCGAGCGTCCGAATACGGCTACCGTAGACTGATGAGCCAGAGGCATCGGTATAGGATGTCAAGAAGGCCTTGAACTCTCGCTTGATGGTGCGCTGAACCGGGGGCTGCGATACCCACTCGGTCAGGTTGGAGGCCTTGACGTCGCCCAGAGCCTCGAGGGAGAGCTCCTCGTCCATGATGTCATCCATGGCATCATCAGGGTCTTCGTCGTAGTGATGTCTTCGCCGGCGAGGCTGTGCCGTCAGGTCAATGTCTCCATCCTCGTCGTCGCCGGGGAGGTATGCGGCCGGAATCCTCTGTCTGCGGGCCACTTCTCTGTCTCGTCGGTTGAGCTGAGCCTCGAGTCGTCGTCTGTCGCCCAGGTCCATGGAATCGTAATCGCCCTCGTCGTCGAGACCTGCGCCCTCGTACGCATCGTCCTCTCTCTCTCTGTAGTCTGCCTCGAAGCCCTCGCGGAAGAGGTCGACATCGTCGTCGGCCATCTCGTCAATGTCGTCAATGTCGTCCTGGATCTCAACCTCCTCCTCGACCTCGTCATCATCGTCCATCCCATGAGCCATCAAGGGCCCAGGCGGAGACGAGGGCAGCGGGCTTGAGCTCATGCCGGGCGTGGACACATCGTCGCCGTCAGGGCGCGAGCGCTTGCGGCCTGACCGCGGGGCAGAGCCTCGATTGGCGGAGGCGGGATGGTCACGAAGGGGGGAGCTGTTGGGTTTTGTTAGAAGGAAGTGAAAGATGATCAAGAGTCAAATACGAACCTCATGATGGGCTGCTGTGGGAGTGGCTGCGGGTGGGAGGTGCAGCTTCGACGTGACAAGACGAAAAATCGGGTGGATGAAGGGAAATCTGGAGGTGCAGCTCGTCGGCGGTGGGGGCGCGACAAGCAGCGAGAATTACCAGGGAGCAATTGGCTGGAGACTCAGGCTGCTGGACGCGCTGAAGACGCGTTAATTGCTGCGCGCTAGGCCCGATTGGCGTCGACGCGTAAAGTGGTTTTGTACCTCTCTACATAGTCTCATGCTGACAAAAGAAGGTGAGCACACCTCGTCTTGAGTCGCACTTGTTCGCGTCCAAGTTAATTTGTCAGCCGAATACAACCGTCACCGAGGCTGCCTCGTCATACGCAGAACCGTCTTCCCTCTACTGCCAGGCTTCTGTTCACAGCGTCCAATCCTTGTTCCATTACTTCCATCATCCTCTGCATCGCCGTAAACCCGCCCATCGCCCACCATGTCTGGCGATTCCGCTCCGCCTCCGATCGACTCGCTATCCATCGAGCACCAACAGGCCAAGACGGAGCGTGTCTCCGGCCGCAGCAACAGCTTCTCCCAGCAGTCGCGCGCCTCTGATGACTCTCAAACTGCCGCCGAGTACGTCGCGATCAGAGAACATGGAGCTCACAGATCATTTAGCTGACACGCAATCTCCCAATCAGCTTCCTTCGCGACCAGGAGATGCTCGAGGCCGATGCCCGCGAAGCTCTACCTTACGTACGTCCTAACTCTGGCCAACCTCGAGTCACAACCATCGACATCATCATCAATATCGATCCATAGCTAATTGCATATCCTACTCCTAGAGCATCGAAACGTGCACCAAGATCCTCGGACCGCTTCGCCAGAACGTCTTCGCCTGTCTAACCTGCAACCCTGCGCCGGCAAAGGATGGCGACGTCTGGAAGCCCGCGGGCATGTGCTACGCCTGCTCCGTCTCCTGCCACGGCGAACACACTCTCGTCGAGATCTTCCAGAAGAGGAACTTTACCTGCGACTGCGGAACGACGCGCATGCCGCCAACCAGCCCATGCACGCTGCGCATCAATGCCGAGACCAACACCAAAGGCAATGTCCACTCCGAAGAGCCGGATGCGAACAACAAGTACAACCACAACTTCAAGAACCGGTTTTGCTGCTGCGAGTGCGATTACGACCCATTTGAACAGAAGGGAACCATGTTCCAGTGCCTTGGGCTGGGGACGGAAGAGACTGGAGGCTGCGGAGAGGACTGGTATCACCCTGGTTGTTTGGTCGGCATGGGCCCCAAGTGGTATGAAAAGATAGAGAGCAAAAGGCCAAGGCTTGCGCCCAAAGAGACGGAGGGCCAAACCAACGGCCTTGCAACAATCACCGAGAGTGATGAGGCGCAGCCAACCAACGGCGCTGCTGACGCCGGTGATGTGGCCGTTGAGGACGAGGATGACGAGCCGCCCATGCCTCCCGGGTTTCCAGGCGAGGACGACTTTGAAGGGTTCCTGTGTTACAAGTGCGTTGATGCAAATCCGTGGATCAAGCAGTATGCCGGAACCCCGGGGTTCCTACCAGCCATATTCCTAGAGCAGCCCGCAGCGTCTGCGCCGTCACCGTCGGACAGCACGACTACAGTTGCGTCCAAGAAGCGCAAGGCCGAAGACGGCGATGAGGAGCGTGCAGATGCCAAGCGCATCAAGAGCGAGGGTGAGACTGCATCTACAACTACGGAGGGCGCTACAGCTCAACCCGCCGAAGATCAGCTCGACGTCAAGCCATCGGACGCTCGAGATGCCAAGGAGGATGGCCCGACCTCGTGCAAACTTCCCCAGCTCCCCGCCGCACCCGCGGGTCGTTTCTCTCTCTTCTTCAAGGAGGACTTCCGCGAGAGATTCTGCCGCTGCTCGAACTGCTTCCGCCACCTCAACGCCCACCCCCAGCTCCTGGAAGAGGAAGAAGTCTACGAGCCTCCCCTGTCCGACGACGGCGCCTCGCAGCACGGAGGCTCGACGCACGGAAGCGGCAGCCTGCTGGACCGGGGCGAGAGCGCCCTGCGCAACATGGACCGCGTCAAGGCGATTGAGGGCGTCATGGCGTACAACCACCTCAAGGAGCAGCTCAAGCCCTTCTTCAAGCAGTTTGCGGAGAGCGGCAAGGCCGTCGGGGCGGAGGACATTAAGGCGTACTTTGCGAAGCTGCGGGGCGACGAGCAGGGGATCAAGGAGGCGGGCGAGGCTGCTGCGTCGTCCAAGGAGAATGGGGACGAGGGGGGTGATGGGAGACGCGAGCAGAGCGGGTATTAAACGGTGGGCCTCTTCTGCTGCTCGGCCGGGCACACCCGGGGTTTGATGTCCATCATCACGTTGACTCTTCTTTGTTGATGGATATGTGTTATTAGGTTTTGTTGCTACTAGCATAGGGCTTGGGAAGCGGGACGACAGGAAAGGATATAAACTCATGATCCATAAGGTATGAGACGAAGGCTCAAGACTGCACCACATAATGTACTTTGAGAATTTGCCATGTCAGCTTCTCTTGTAGCTTGGCATCAAGATCAAACATCCTGTGCCATCAAAAACTTGCTCTTTGCCATTCATTACATGTATCTACAGGTTGTAAAGCAGCATCATGACGATGCGGATATCTCAGCCTCCGCCACCCTTCTCCAAGTCCCATTAGATCACAGTGTCGTGCCCTTGCACTGACATGAACACCTCCTCTACGCCCCTGCCATCATCCCTCATCTACCCGTCGACCCCGTACTGGACGCCGCACTCAGCGGCCGAGGAGGCGGTATAGGCAGCGACTCCTCCCTCTGCATGGCCACACCACCCATGATGCCCATGGACGACAGGTGATGCTGCTGCTGCTCATCGCTGTCCTCGCCCTGGCTATCCACCATATGCTGCTCCTGCGCCGCCCGCAGCTCCAACTCCCTCAACCTCTCCTTCTCCGCCTCGTCGATAATATCGTCGTCCGCGCTCCAGTACGGATCGTCGTCCTCGAGCTCCGGCATCGCCATCCTCTTCCAAAAGCGCAGCTCCTGCCGCAGCGCGGTGTCGTCGACGCGCTTCTTGAAGCGCTCCTCGTCCTCGTCGTAGCGCCGCCGGAACGTGCGCAGCGCCTCGTTGGCGCGCCCGGCGTGCGTCTGCATCTCCCAGATCTGCTCGCGCAGCCGGCTGTTCTCGCGGCGGGCCTCGTCGAGCTGGGTGCGGTAGGAGCGGTGCCAGGCGGCCACGTCGGCGACGTGCTTGGCCTTGTACTCGTGGAACTGCTTCAGCATGAGGGAGAGGGCGTTTGCGTACTGGTTGAGGAGGGCGGCGTTGGCGTCGCGGCTGTGCTTGGCGCGGTCGAAGGACTCGGAGAGCTCGGAGATGAGGCTGTCGAGGTTTGCTTCCTGGGCTGGAGTTGATGCACACGTCAGCAAAAGAAAGATGGATGGTGAAAGAGAGTCATCGGTTAGGCTCACCGTTGATGTCGTCCGCCGCAGAGGAAATCAGGTCGCCGTTGCTCAGCCCCTGGGCCTTGGCCTTGTTGCGTATCCAGCCCAGCCCGCTGACAATCTCCTCGGTGACGCGCCTGTTGTCGGCCAGCTGCCTGCTCAGCTCCTCGACCATGCCGTAGATGTAGTTGAGCTCGGCCTGGTGGCCGGCGGGGGTGGGCGCAGGCATGACGGCGCCGCCGCCCATGGTTGCGCCGTTCATGCCGTTCATCTGGAAGTGCTGCTGCTGTTGCTGCTGCTGCTGTTGATGGTAGAGGGCCTGCTGCTGGAGCTGCTGCTGCTGCTGCTGCTGGTGATGTTGTTGCTGGAGGTAGTGCTGCTGGAGGTAGTGCTGCTGAAGCTGCTGCTGGTGGAGCGTCTGCTGCTGCTGTCGCGTCTGAGCCTGTGCCTGAGCCTGTGCTTGTGCTTGCGCCTGTGCTTGGGCCTGAAGCTGGGCTTGGATGTGAATCTGCTGCTGTTGTTGTTGTTGCTGCTGCTGCTGCTGCTGCTGCTGCTGCTGTTGGGGGTCCAGGCTGGCAAACGGCATGTCGCGCGTGGCTTGCTCTTGGTGCAGGTTAGTCAAGATCTGCTCCGGCGCTTCGGCTGCCATTCCTGCGGCAGGCTGCGCGGTTTAGGTTCAGGTTTCCCTTCGGGCTTCGCTAGGATTCGCAAGTACCGCGACGGCGTCTCTGGCGGGCGCTGCTGCTATCAGGTACTCTAATTGACACCTGGACCATCTGCGGCAGGGCTGCTGGCATTGATTTGCTCCGAGGCTTTTCACGTTTGTCGATGATGACGGAGACTGTCCAGAGTGCACTTGGGTTTTCCCGCCTTTTGCTCTTTTCTGCTTGCTCCCAGTTTTTGACTGCCAGAGATGCAGAGGCAGAGCAGTGCGAAAAATGGCAGACGCAGGGGGGAGCTCTGGGCTCTTCTGCCAGCTGCAGTGGTTGGCGAATGGGAGAGTTACAGTCAGGTAGGTACTTGCCAGTACGGCCATTTCTGCGTCGTCTCTGGGCGGACTGCTTGTACCTTTTGGCTACGGTGCTATGGCGGGGATGCTGTTGGCTGGATCAATTCAGATTGCCCGGCAGTTCATATATCGCCTCGTGCCGCATGAAGTCGACCTCCATCTCGATTGTATTTGCATCCCCATCACTTCCTTTATCCATTAAGTGGTTATTATCTGATTGCAGCATTTGCATTTGAGAGTCGGTTAAAGAAGACCCGTGTTGGATCAGACGGGGAGCAAAGGTCACGTGTGGCTTCATTTTTGGATCCTGTATGATGAAGCTTTGGGATGGCGATTAGGTACATGTATATGCTGTTCTACCGGAGACTCTTCGCACCTTCGTTTCTTGTTCCTCTATTCTTTGTCTCTTTGCCCTTCGTATAACGGAATATTGCCCATTGCCTTCATTGGTCAAGTAGCGAAACAACTTGAAGACTTCATTGGAGATTGAAGCTGCCGTTCTACGGACTAATCCCTACATGTAGTCAAGCCTACCAATCTACACGTATTAAGCTTAATTCAATGGTCTCAACCGACAAGGACTACATCTTGCAACGGCTAGATATATCTCTAAACTCAATATCATAGAACAGAGTGAACAAAATTCAGATTTCAGTCAGGTAATAAGTATTAAATAGCTTGGTATGTCACTGCGAATCTCGAACAATCAAGGTGCCATCGCACTTGGAAATTGTCACTTCTCCAGGTTAGGCACTTCGCCATTGTCCTTGCATGACGGAGTCTGGAATCACGGCAAATCCCGCTACACATAGCATTACATGTCTATCAGAGCTTTGAGTAGAACCTGATGACTTCTGTAGGATTGCTTGTTGGTAGCGGACTTGCCTATTTGAACCGAGCCAAAGATTTACCCATCACCTTGATCGCCTCCCCATATAATAGACAGGTAATGAGTGAAGAAGTATGGGGAAATTCGATCCTATTGCACCAGAGTCTCCGAGGCAGAGCCGAAAGAACAGTAAATTGCAGTTGGTTTGTCCATGACCTTGACCTATACAAGAAGGTGAGGCCGCCGCCTGCAGCTGAGGTTAAACGGCAAAAGGATCGCAACGGAGAGGCGTCTGCTGTGTGTCGTCCACGTGGTCTCCAGAGATGCAGCCAACAAGAAGTCATATAACAAAGCGAATGGCTGCTCTTCAATGTTCTTTTGCCCGTGATCAGATGATCACAGCTTGAGCCTGTATGACTGAGTAAACTTGGCGAAAAAAGAGAGAAGACAGCTGCACATGGAGAGGATGGATAATGTATCGTCACTGAACACCTTCGGTATGTCAGGCGATCTCAATTCAGATGAACTGGAGCGGGGAAATGCGACACTGAACGAGCTCGCTGCTTGGTAGAGAACATCATCAGACGCTATTCGTGTGGGAGCATTCGGAACGGCGCGATGAACCGAGCAGCGGGGGAGTTGATGCTGATATAGGCGTACTCGTTGATGTTCTTAAAGAGGGCGAAAACACCCTCAAAATGAGATACAAATGTCGTAGTATATCAGTATAAAACCAGGCAGAAGATGCGCATATTTGCCCTAAAGCATGTCTGGAACTCATCCTTTTAACGTACCGGGCATTGAAATGAAACCTCAGCTCATGCCCCAACCCTACATGTGATTCAAAATGCTACCCCTCGCCCTCGGCTCTGGTGCCGGAGCTGAAGGCAAGGGACTCGCATGATTCTCAATCGACTGTAGTGCTGCAACGCTGCAGTTGGAGATTTTTTTTGGGGATTCATGACAGAATGAGGGGTGGAGGCATAGAACATGAAGAGACGAGATGCCCAAGGTCTCACACGCATGTGCCTGGTGTCTCGATCCTGCTCGAAAACTGTGTTCTCCTGTTTTTTCTTAGTAGGAAGGTTGAGTAGCTTCACATGCGTTCGATTCTTCATTCCATCCAGACGAAGCCAATGCGCTCCTTCAGCTTCCCTCTGAGTCGGCCCGTTGAGAGCGGATGCCGAGAGAGACGGTGCATATGCCCCTTTCATCCTGCCGCGGCGTGATTACCTGTTATTCCATCCCCTGCATGGATCGAACGATGCAAAGTCGGATGCAATCACTGGTTGGTGATGCAGGATGCTCATCCCTACATATGCCTTGATACTAGCAGACAATGGTGAAGCCGGGCTCTGATTGCCGACCCGAGGGCGAAAGCTGCTAGTCCCAGCTCGCGTCTAGTGCCGCCCCGCGAGTTTATTTCGCCGACCGGCAAAAAGCTCGCGGGCGGCGGCTTCAGGGATGGCCATCGCTGCGACCCCTGCTGGCGCCCGCGCTGCTCGGCGAGTTTGGTGCGGGGAAGCCTGGGGGACTTCCAAGGTTGCCCTGGGGGCGCAGGTACAGGCACCGAGCAGCCACTGAGAGCCCGCTGAGCGCCCTGGAACCTTTGGAGCTTGCGCCCAAACCCAACGCGTCCCCACTCGCGGCCAAGAGCCCGTCTGAACCTCCACGATAGAGTTGCAACCTGACCTGGAACTGGTGACCTCACTCTCACCCGACAAGGTTCATGTTGCATTGCATCAAATTGCACCGGACATGGGATCAGATTGCGATGCTATGTACTGACGCATCGGTGATACAGGCGACATGCTGCTCTCGACAGGAACCGGACGGCAGACGCGATGCAGCGATTCATCGAATTCCGATCCAGAGACAATGCACCTCCGAGCTCCCTTGCCGTGTCCCATCAACCGCCCGTCTCAGTCTCTCCTCGGTGGCGTTCCTCGTCTTTCTCCGACTATTACCAGCTCCCCCATGCTCGCCGGTCACACCCAGCCAGCTTCTCCTCACGCCGAAATAAGCTCCGTTTCCGCCGTCACGTTGATCGGACAGTGACCAATCGAAAGCGACCGGAGATCTTCGAGCCCGACCTGCTGTGTCACCGCAACACCACCAGGAAACGTCGAATCCAGGAACAGTCCCGCCCACACAGCGCCGACAGAGCGCCAAGGATCCAAGAGTGCAGGGCACCACACATCGTTGCAGAGGTACAGAATCACTGCCTCGTGAACAAAAACAATGCCCAAGTCGGGTCCGTTTCCCGGGGTCCCGTGTCTTGGTGGCATCCCATCCCGCATGCTTGGACGCGTGCCCCACGCCCTCCTCATCTCTCTCCCCTCTTCCTCCGTCCCGCTGCATGCTTCCGTTGCCTCGAATTGGCTCTCCGGATCTGTCCTACTCTGCTCTCCCCTGCTCTCCTCTACTACTCTCCCCTGCTCTGCCGTGTAATGTGACGAGGGCCCTCGCTGACGAGCTAGGCGTGTGAGGGCAGGAGATTGAGATTGCTTCTCTGCAGTGCTCCGGCATTGGGCATTGAGCGTGTCTTGGCTGCATTCCCTGCCTGTCCCTGCTCCGTTGCCATCATGTCTACAAATACAAGGGGCTCCAGCCCCCGAAAGACGGCTGCCATGGTCGGCTCTCCACGATCCTCATCCTCTCTGCCCCGTCCCGCCATCCTCCTCGCCGTCGTCATCGCCATAGCCGCGACGATGGTCTACTGGAAGGCCCTCTTGTACGCCGGGCTCGCGTCTGGCGCGGCCCTGTTCAGGAAAGACAATGCCACGGCCGCCGGCCTGGACCAGTGCCCGGGCTACAGAGCATCCAATGTTCGCGTCACGGCGACTGGTGTGACGGCCGACCTGACGCTGGCCGGCGCTGCCTGCAATGTGTATGGAACAGACCTCCCGCACCTCACTCTACAGGTCACCTACCAGACTGGTGAGTCAAGCATCCGTCAATACCTTGACGCCGGGGACACCACTTCGAGCAGATGACTCGAAGCCTGTCTCATATGCAGCTTCGGGGGCAAATGCGTTTGCAATTGGCTTCATGCTAATCTGTTTCATCACCAGAGGACCGCCTCCATGTTCTTATTCAGGACCAGGGCAACCAGGTTTACCAAGTCCCCGAGTCTGTCTTCCCCCGTCCCGGAGGCTCGATCTGGTCACAGACGAGCAAGCTCAAGTTCAGCTACACGGCATATCCCTTCTCCTTCAAGATCACCCGCGCCAAGACTGGCGAGGTCATCTTCGACACCTCGGCGGCGTCTCTCGTCTTCGAGTCTCAGTACCTCCGTCTCCGGACCAGTCTGCCTGCGAACCCCAATCTGTACGGCCTGGGCGAGCACTCCGATTCTCTGCGCCTTGAGACGACCAACTACATCCGCACGATGTGGAATCAGGACAGCTATGGCATCCCCAGCCACGCCAACCTCTACGGAACTCACCCGTTCTACCTGGAGCAGCGAGCCAGCGGTGCTCACGGTGTCTTCTTCCTCAACTCCAACGGCATGGACATTGTCATCAATCAGGACGCCTCCGGCAAGCAGTATCTCGAGTACAACACCATTGGCGGCGTCTTTGACTTTTACTTTGTCGCCGGCCCTACGCCCGTCGCGGCTGTGCAGCAGTATGGCGAGTTCGCCGGCTTCCCAACCATGCAGCCATACTGGGGGCTCGGCTTTCACCAGTGCAGGTAGGTTGATACGTAACCGTATGAGTAGCAGCGTTGGAGGCTGACACGCTTTCTGGCAGATACGGATACCAGGACGCCTTCGATGTCGCCGAGGTTGTCCAAAACTACAGTTTGGCCGGCATCCCCTTGGAGACCATGTGGACGGACATTGATTACATGGACCGCCGCCGCGTCTTTAGCCTCGACCCCGACCGGTTCCCCCTGTCTAAGATGCGGGAACTCGTCGACCACCTGCGCGCCCACGACCAGCACTACGTGGTCATGGTCGACCCGGCCGTTGCCTATCAGAACTACCCGCCTGCCAACCAGGGCCTCGAGGACAACGTCTTCATGCTGCGGTCCAACGGCTCCGTGTGGATCGGCGTGGTGTGGCCGGGCGTCACCGTCTTCCCCGACTGGTTCTCGGCCAATATCACGCGGTACTGGAACGGCCAGTTCCAGACCTTCTTCGACGCCGACACGGGCCTGGACATTGACGCCCTGTGGATCGACATGAACGAGCCCAGCAACTTCCCGTGCAACTTCCCGTGCGACGACCCCTACAAGGCCGCCATCGGCTATCCTCCGGCCCCGCCGCCGGTCCGGGCCCCGCCTCGTCCGCTGCCCGGCTGGCCGTGCGACTTCCAGCCCGGCGGCTGCCCCGGCAAACGCGAGGCCCAGCCCGAGCCTCTGCCGGCCGTCTCAGGCAGCGACAGCCCGCCCGTTGGCATTCGCAGCGGCGTCCCCAACAACAAGCCCGGCAGCGGCGAGGGGGACCAAAAGGGGCTTCCCGGCCGCGACCTGCTGTATCCCAAGTACGCCATCCACAACAAGGCCGCCTACCAGGACTCGTGGAACGCCGACAAGGGCGGCATCTCGAACCACACGGTCAACACGGATCTGATCCACCAAAACGGCCTGGCCATGTACGACACGCACAACCTCTACGGCACCATGATGTCGTCGGCCTCCCGCGACGCCATGGAGGCTCGCCGCCCCGGCCTCCGCCCCCTGGTCATCACGCGCAGCACATTTGCCGGCGCGGGCTCCAAGGTCGGCCACTGGCTGGGAGACAACATGTCGCAGTGGAGCTACTACACCGTGTCCATCCGGACCATGTTGGCTTTTACGTCCCTCTTCCAGTTCGGCTTCGTGGGCTCCGACGTGTGCGGCTTCGGCGGCAACACCAACGAGGAGCTGTGCGCGCGGTGGGCGTCGCTGGGCGCCTTCAACACCTTCTACCGCAACCACAACGACTATGGCAACATCGGCCAGGAGTTCTATCGCTGGCCGTCCGTCGCCAGCGCTGCCAAGAAGGCCATCGACATCCGCTACCGCCTGCTCGACTACATCTACACGGCGCTGTGGCGCCAGTCCACCGACGGCACGCCCGCCGTCAGCCCCATGTTCTTCCACTACCCCGACGACCCGGCCACCTGGGGCCTCGAGCTGCAGTTCTTCTTTGGGCCGGGCCTCATCGTCGCCCCCGTCACCCAGCAGGGCTCCACCAGCGTCAGCGTCTACCTGCCCACCGGCGTCTTCTACGACTGGTACACGCACGCCCGCGTCGACGGCGGCGCGACCACCCACGCCCTCACCGGCGTCGACATCACCTCCATCCCGCTCTTCATCCGCGGCGGCGTCATCCTGCCCCTGCGCGCCAAGTCCGCCAGCACCACCACCGAGCTGCGCAAGCAAAACTTTGAGCTGCTCATCGCGCTCGACGCCTCGGGCTCCGCCTCGGGCGAGCTGTACCTCGACGACGGCGTGTCCATCCACCAGCGCGCCACGACCCACGTCACCTTCACGTACAACAAGGGCCTCTTCATCCTCGGCGGGTCCTTCAGCCTGAGGGTGCCGTTTATCATTTCCAAGGTGACCATCCTGGGCGGCAAGCCCTCTGCCGCTGCCAAGTCGAGCGCTGGAGGCAATACCAGCAACAGCGAAACGTTTGATGTTCATTTGCCGTTTACCGGCCCAGCGTCTGTGAGGATCGGTTAGAGTAGATCGCATGTACATGTAGCCTTTTCGTTTCTTACACGTAGATGGAATAGGAATTATATCTTGAAATTTAAGGATGTAATTTAGCCTCTTTTCTTCGCCCTTCGGCTCTGGGTATATACCCCTTTTATAGCTCAATTATCTGAGCGTGATGGGAATTTGAAACCTCTGTGGCTTTGTTCGACTAAGAGGTTCTCCTGACTCCCTCTACCTGATCCTCTTTGAAGGACGTAAGGTCAAGATGTATCGTCAAGACGAACATGGAGCCAAGTGAGACCGTGAACAAGAAATACTCGCCAACAAGTAACTGATCGGCTCACTCTTATTCTACATACCTACCTACCTACCTACCTCGCACCAGTCTAACTACCTAACTCACATAATGTAGTCAAGCAGACATCCTTCATTCTCCCCGATGCTTCAGGATGCTCCCAACGTTGGCACCTCGCATCCATCCAGCTTCAGAAACAGCGCTCACCTACATGTAACAAGGCCTCTTGGCAGAACAAATATTTGTGGCTTGGAACAGAAAAAGGAATCAGAACCGAAAATGACAGGACTCCGTTTTATTCACCTTTTCGATGCAATGCCCTTTCGAAATGTCAGACCGTACCAACGCCTCCAAATGAACAAGGTCGAGATTGAGCAGAAAAAAAAGGGACAAGTGGAATGACGAGTGTGAAACACCCAAGTATAGCAACTGCTTGGAGTACAGTATAAGGAGAAGAAGAACGTTGAAATGACTGACGGGGTTGGGGCGAACAAAGCAAAAAAGACACCATGCAGATCAAGGCCAGATATGCACACAATAGGCAGGCTTCCCGTATCGTTAGCTTTCGTGAGTCATTGCCGGATTCGCAGACGCAACAGAGATTCTTGTGGTATACATGCACAGGGGAGGGAACAGAGTGAACAAAGGGTCGCCATAACAGAGGTGTCGGGTATTTGAGGTTAATGAGACGAAAGAGTGCCAGGCAGATGACAACAAGGTCATGCTTCGGCCATTTCCATGTCGTCGCCCGACTTGACCTCGGCGACCTGGGCTTCATCCGCCGAAGACGCATTTTCAGGTAGTGAGGCGGTCGACTCCTTGTGAGCAAGCTCCATGGGCGGCTGGGAAGCAGCACCGGCACCGTTATTCACATTGCCGTTGCTGCCGCCGGGCAGGACGCCGTTGGTGGCGCACAAGCGATACTCGCCGTCGCTCTTCAGCTCAATGATGCCCTCGTCAAGAGCCCATTCCGCCAGCAGCTTGTCGATGCCCAGCCGCTGGCCCTCGCCCTTCTCCATGTGCCGCCCGACGTGCTCCGTCCACTCGTCCCAGGACGTCGGCCCCTCGAAGAGAGCATTGCATTCTTTCCTGGGGCAGGCCGACTTTTGGGGAGGATGTCGCCTCGTCACCAGGCACGACTGCTGCATCTCCTTGACGTGCGCATCCCACTCCGCCTGCAGCTTGCTGTCGCCCTTGGCAATGGTCCTCTTGATCTGGAACGGCGCGTGCATCCGGCGGAGATGCTGGGTGAAGAGATCCTTGCGGTTGAACTCGTTGCCCTTGCCTTCTGCCGAGCTCTGCGGGCACGCAGAGCAGCAGTAGTACGTGAGGCACAGGTGCTGTGACGCAATGTGCCGCTTCCATTCGTTCTTGGACCCAAAGGTGCTTGCGCAGCCGGCAAAGGAAAAGGCGCAGGGGAACGGCCGCGTGTGGGCTGCCGCAATGTGTTTCCGGAGCGACGACGAGTCCTTGAACGGCGCATGAGTACAGTGGTCACAGCGGGTTTCCTGCTTGGGAAGAGACCGTCTAGGTGCCTTCATGCGCAAGCTGGGGGCTGCATCCACAGCCATGGCATCGACGCCAGGTTCATTGGCGTCGCGGGTTAGGTTTGGCTCAATGTGCCTCTCCGGGATGCCGTCGGGAAGCGTTGTGCGATGCCGTACCACGGGGGGCGCAGGCGGCTGAGCTGCGACAGGCGGCGGAGGGCCGTCGTCACTTCTAGGTCGGACGTGGCTGAGCGCCTTGAGCTGTTCGGCGGCTTCTTGCATCTCTGCGGAATCCTCTACCTCGTCCTTGGGCTTGATTGGCGCAATGCTTCGAGGGGCGGCCGGGGTGTAATTTGTCCCAGACGGGCTGCTTTGCGACCTGTACTCAAGGCCATCGCGAGCCGCAGCGTGGAGGTACTGGTCAGGCTCGCGTCGCGCTCGCGATGGCGTTCCCGCCGCCAGCTCCCTGGCCTCGAGCAGAATCCGGCCGTCCTCTACTTCCTTGGCGGAGGGGCGGATGCCAGCAGGCCCAACCAGCTTCTCATACAAGTGAATCATGTTGTGCGAACTAATGTAGCCCAGGAAGCAGCAGACCTTGTCGTGCTGAACCACGTTCCAGATGGAGTGCGGCATGGAGATGAGCAGCATCGTGGGTGGGCCTAGGAACATGCCCTCGACAGCAATGGAAGCGCCAAGGGTGGGCTTGTTCTGCAGCCACTGGTGAAAGTAGGACATGTCTGGACTCGCGTCCCCCACGAACGTTGTGCAGACCAGTATCCGAGCCTCCTCGAACCTGATGTCGGCTACAGACTCCGGGTCGATGATCTGATCCTCTCGAGAGCGACTGTTCTGCCCATCCGATGCATCGCCGTTCGCAGGAGCCACAGGCGCCCTGCCGACCATGGACGCCAGCATCAGGTTCTGCGCCTTGCCGGGGGTCAGAGTGAAGAATATGGGCATGATTGGCGAAGTAGAAGATGCTGCGCCGTTTGGAGGCGGTGGACTTCTCGCGCGCTGCTGCTGCTTTAGGGCACGGGTCTCGTCGTATAATCTCTGGACGCTGAAAGGCTGCTGCCCGCCGCTTAGTTTGTGCAGGGCTTCCACCAGGAAGGATGTGAAAGATCGTTGACCAGGTTCGCGTCGAATCTTGTGCTCTGGAGAGCAGGCAGCAATGGCTTGTTTCATACCGTGGCTGCCCGCAGCTGCGGGCTCGGGGTCGGCGCAGGTGTCCAGGAGCAGGAGGATGTCGGATTGAGCATCTTCGAGTAGGCACCGCACGCCATCCCACTTGAGCTTGGCAGCATCTTCGCGCGCGTTGCTATATGAACAAGCAGTTAGAGACGATGATGACGACGACAAGGGATGACGTAGATGAGAAGACTTGTACAGATTATCATAACCCACCAGCCCCCCTTTTTGACCTGCCACCTTATTAAGAACCTGTACATTATACAGGCCATCTGAGACACCGTGCCTATCTACGATCGAGGTTGACACGCATACTGATGAACCCGGGCCCGTTGGTGTTGCGAAGGCGAGGGGCAGACACCAACGGTCCCGGGTTCATCAGTATGCGTGTCAACCTCGATCGTAGGTAGGCATAGGGTTTCAGATGGCCTATATAATGTATAGGTTCTTCATTCAAAAAGGGCAGAAAGGGGGGCTGGTGGGTTATGATATAGAGCAGGAAGACGGCGAGCGCCGCCCCCGGATTGAAAACTCACCAGGCCCAATACAGCTGGCCATCGGGACCGGCATATCCGTGGCCAGCGTAGTATATAATGAGGAGGTGGTTGGGCCTCGCGTTTTCGAGAAAGGAAGCCATCTGGACGCCGAGCTTGATGCTAGGGTTCGGTACGGTGGGGATCTGCCAGCGCTGAGTGGTGAAGCCGTACTGCTTCTGCATGACCTGCTCGACCGCGGCCACATCCTCGTCCACCGTGTGGTCCTCCTCCCAGCTTAGTAGCAAGACGGAGACGTCGCTGTGAGGCGGGCGCTCCGTCTGGCGCTGTATCAGCATGGCGGCATCCTGCAGATGACGCGCAAAGGCCTCGAAGTCTTGTCGTTCGGCAAGGGTAGCATCGTGTACGGGGTAGGGCTGTTGCTGTGGCGGCTGCAAATGGACGGAAGATTAGCAAACAAGCGTTGGCCATGACGTGAGCAGCAGCCAAGAGGGCGATGGCAAAGCCTGGTGGAGTGAAGGAAAGGAGAAGCGGCAACAGAGTCTGCTAGCGAAGCGTGTTGTAGAAATTCGGGGAGACGCAAGGCTAACCGTTTCGTGGGAATACTGCGCAGCAGGCTGAGGATTGGGAGCAACAGAAGTGGTGACCTTGGGAGCCAGCTTCCGCTTTTTACTAGACGGTTCCATGGACAGGCTCGGCGAGGAGGATAGTGAAGGTTGACGACGGACGCTGAGAGGAGGAGACGAGACGAGAGGAAGACGAGAGCTGTGGCAGGTTTGCAGACGGCGAGAGACCCAAGGCTGGGTCAAGGCCGAGGCGGAGCAGTCGGCAGGGCAGCTTCGAATTGCCGAGCTTCTGGATGGAAATGAAGGACGGCGCAGAGTGAGCAGCGAGGGTCGAGCACGCGGCAATTGGGGGATTCGAGGCTGGGCAGCAGGCTCGACAAGATGAGGGGAAAAGACAACAACGACGGCCGCGCTGGGACAAGGCAGAGAATGAGGTGAGACAGCAACAGGGCGAGAGAGCAGGAAGTAAGGCTGGGGGGGAGGGGGGGCTGTTGAGCGTGGAGTGCTTCAAGGCTCTGGCGGCGAGGCTGTAAATCTGCCAGGCGGGCCTGTCCGGTGGCCACAGGTACCGGTACCTAGCCAGCTGGAGCCACCAGCGCGGCGCTCTCCAGTCGCTGCCAGTCCAGTGCGTCGAAGCGCTGCAGAGGCCACTGGAGGGGCCGCTGAGGGCGAGGGCGAGCCGCTATAATCTTAGCTGGCGGGCCGCCTGGCTGTGCAGGCCTTGGGCGGCGCTGCCATTGGCTGGTAGCCGAGGTTGGACGGGGCCTTGGCCAAGCCTGGTCGACCAGCGAGCCTCTCGGGGCTGCAGCAGCTCTCCTGCTATTGATCAATGTCTGGATCAAATCCAATTGCTGGGGGACCAGCTGTGGCGGCAATTGGCTTGTGCGAGGACGGGCGAGGGCAAGCCGTCGAGTCTGTGAGCAAGCCCGCAAGTAGCGGTACATGCCCCGGCATCGACACGAGGTTGCGCGCATCGCCAGCTGCAGTCTGGTGGCGGCTTCAGGTCTGGTACCTAAGGTACGTGTAGCATCAAATGACATCCGACATGACTTGACACGACACGACACGACACGACTTGAACACGGCAACTGGGCCGGAATGTATCTGTACCCGTGCCTATTCGACGTGCTGATGCTTCTGCAGGACCGACCATCGATTCCAGCTTTGGCTCTTCCAGGCCAAGCTCAGCATGCAGCGGACGGATGGAGTGCCGCACGTCTAGAACCGAGAGGCGGTACGTGCAACTGGCTGGGCCTGGCTGCGCACATGCATGTACCGGCACCAGAACTTCCGCCAGCCGGGGCATTCTGCAGGCTGAGACATGGACTCTTCAAGCCTCCAGGGGGGCGTCATTCAACCATCCCACGACAGCGGACTGGGGGCGTTTATTTGGATGAAACGACAAGGATGCTGCAGAAGCTCGCGAGCTGTGACATTGCTTCTGAAGCTGTCAAGGGTGCTGCGCGAGGTGCTATCGGACGTCCCTGTACCAAGTACACGGACCTGCTGGCTGGTCTCTGTATCTGCGGCACACCAGACGTCGCACGGCATACAAGGCACTTTCCACTTTGTGCAAAGTTGGTGCTGCGATCAAGGGAATCTGTACCGACTTGACGCGGCAGTCAAATTGCCTGTGTTCCTGTCTCCCGGATGGCATCAATCGCCGGAACTCATGCCCAGGCAAGATGTCTGCGTTCATCGACGGTGGATGACATCAAGCCGCCGACCGATCACTCACCACAGTCAGTCAGGTGCCTTCCCCTAGAGCATGTCGTCGACGGTTGATCTCTCGTTGACGATTGATCCTTGTCCCGTCTGGGGTTCTGAAGTTGCAACATTGACATTAGCCGATCTGCTAAAGCAGGCCCTGCTAAGCGCAGTCTCAACTTCATGTTGAGTCTGGCGTCTGGGTAGCATTCACCCAAACACTCGCGTTGGCGGTGAATAAAGACAAAATACTGATTTCTTGACATGAGCAGAGCCGGAAGGTGAAGGGGCGGCATTCCTGCCCGACTGCCAGGCGTACGTAGAACAGGTTGCGTGACCATGTACCTGGACAAGCTGGCACGGCAATCCGCAGCTTGGCACTCCGCACACCGAAGCCTTGCCTACCGGTACAAGGACGGCAGTCTCTGGAAGGCTCTCGATCCATACAAGGTAAGTACGCAAGAGACATTGAGCATCCGTCAGTATCATGCGATATTTGCCTCTTCCTCCCGTATCTATCATGTTCCCTTGGCAATCTCAATCTCGTCTGGCCCGTGGCCCAAGCACTGGCAGATGCCGAAATCAGGTCGAGACCTCAACACAACAAGTAGGTAAGTACCTTACCCCGAAGTACCGGTACCCTTGCCGGTTCCGCTACTCCAGACTGGCCTTTGCACAAATCAACGTCGACTCCTTGCCTCAACCAGCAGTAAGGTATCAACCCGGTTTCTCAATCGCAATCCCGGACACACACACAGCTGTCAATGGCTGGATAAAACAGCGTGGAAATCGGTACAAATACCGACTCCCGCTTTATCACGCACAGGATACACAGGCCTACCTAGACTACTCTCAGAGACGGTCTGGCTCCGTGCTTCTTGGATACGTGTGGGCTGACGCGTTGCATCCAGTCCTGCAGTCAACGCTGATTCGCAACCACAGCCTGAGCCATCTTGCTCTAGCCTCCACAGTGCAGCCAGGTGTTTCACGTCGCAGCCTCGTTCTCTGGTTCTAGATGCTACGACGGGCTAACTTGCTCAGTACTATCTGTCCCCAAGGACAAAATGCCAAAGCCGGCTGCCGAACTTGCTGTACCGACGTCGCATTTCCCTCCTAGACTGAGCCGGGTATAGCTTCAATGTGTGGATTCGCGATGTGGCGGCATCAGGGTGTCTCGGGAGGCCTTGGGCTTGTGGAATGGCCTGGGCGGGCTCGACAAGGGCTGCGAGGCTCACCGTGACAGCAATATGGACCTCGATTGCAGAAGTCTCAGTCCCGCCTGAGCCGTCTGCCGCCCTCGTCCCTCTGACCAACTATCGAAACGTCTTCCCGTGCCGGTACCTGGAGCCAGTGGCGAATTCAATAGCAGTGCAGCGCGCCGGTAATATTGCCAATGAGCACAGTCGGCTAGAGCTGTGCTATGTAAAAAGCTACAGGTATGTATGGAGCTCATCGCTAGCCGTGACCTCTTGGGCGTCCCAAGTTTCCGAGCCCGCGGCTGAGGATCGCATCGCTTAACGCCCCGGCTCCTGTCAGCCTATCCGGAGTTACGAGTACATGTAGTGTTGCCCTTTGCGACGATGGCACGACTCTCGACGACATGACAAAGCACAGACACCTACGTGTACAGATACGGCAGTTCTGCAGGCTCAAATGTACGTGGTCTGAGGATTTGTCCAGAAGTTATTGCTGCATGGATTTCTGGGTACATGACTCTGCCGCTGGCAACTTCAGAATCTGCCATGCTGCTCAAGGGAACACATTGAGTCTACACATGCAGGCGGCAATCTCAAGACACTATTGCCTCTCAGTCGCCGTTCTATCCACCAATACTGGCGGCCAATGTGCCGGGCCTGCCTCGCAGCAATACATACATGTACGAGGAACCAGACTCCAGCAATCCGGTTCGCAATGGAAGTAACCGGGCTGATGGAAAATGTTTGGCCTCGCAACGGCCCAGATGCGCAAGCGGGCGGCACAACCCCCTGTGCGGGACGCAATATTGAGAATAAAGACAGGCGGCGCAGTTCAGCTCATCCATCCTCTACTGCCCCGAAAGCGCCACAGGCTCGGATTGCGCCTGAGCTGAGCAGCCACACATATCCTGGGAAGGCTGTTATCTGTCGCGGTTCGGTATTGAACGCTTGTTTGGGGTGTTGCATGTCTCAGATGTATGTGTCCATGGACAACTCACCGGTGAGGAGGGGAGCTGTCAGGCTATGAAGTACGATGGACTTGACACAATGCCTTCAGCAGTCTCGTCTCTCAGCTTACATGGATCCTACTGCTGGGCGCACCTCACGAAATCTGAACCGTCAGTATGACACAGTACTTTACAGATAATCACTGGGAGTTGCTGGCTCAACAGTCCTGGATGAGACATAACGCGTTGATCATCTAGCGACATCGAGTTCGATGACATCTTATAACCGATCTACCCAATGCTCGTCCGCTTCATAGAGGCAGCCGAAACCAGAAGAGATCAAGCTTTTTTACCGTGGTCAATTGCAGCTCGAAATTTTCTGCTCTCTCTTTTTTTGCAGGACAGGACGTTCTAGATCCTCCACTGGAGCCCACGACATCGCACAGTAGTCGCACGACGGACGCTGAGCCCCGCGGAAACGAGGCCTTGACTTCCTAAACGAGGCGTGTGGCGATGCGACCCGGACGGTGTGCTGCCGAATCAGAAGCCGCAGGACGTTGTTCAAGACTCAAAAGGGGTTGATTGATCGCCTCGTGGGGTCTCTTTCTAGAGAAGTCTCAACGAATTGGTAATACCTTGGCAGCCTGGTCCAAGTCTCGCGTCGTGATAATCGCTGCGAATCTGTGAAGTTGCCACTGCTTCCAGAGGGGGAAAACGAGTACGAGGGACAAAGTTCTGTGGCTACGCGTATTCCATTACTCAACGGCGATATCCAGCCACAAATTTGATGGTGAAAGCCACATTCTATTTTTGTTTTGCGTTGTCTGCCACTGGAACATCTTGTCTGCGATATCATCGCCAATTTGTCCAGCAAAGAAATACGAGTCGCTTCGGGACGAGTAGTGGTGATGAATAGCTCACTTGGTGTGCATTGCTCATCACGCTGACTGACCCTGATTCGACGGTCTTCAAACAAGATGAGGCATCCCGGCACCTGCTCACCTATCTAAACCGTGGCGAATAATGGACGATGAATCCCATGTTCTGGCACGAAATCCTGACGTAGAAATGCCAAGCCGGGCGACGGTAGAATGCTACCTTTTACGATCTCCGCACCTGTCCAGGTTTTTTCCATAGGTAGGTACCTACAGAGTGAAGAGAAGATGCCAGTCCATGTAAGGAACAGCGTTCTGTAATCATTGAGAGAACTGCGCACGGCGATAATATTCTGGGCTCTCACGGTGCCATTAGTCTATGTCCTTGCGGAACTTGAGGCGCAGTCTGAGTTGTGTGTAATCTTCGTTTGATCCTCTTCAACGTGGGCGTTTCTCAGCTTGCCCGATTACGCATCAAGGCAGACTTGCGGGCTTGTTTTCTTCGCATCTCGGCGGCCTTCAACGCACGACCAGCATGAAGCTTTTGATCATCTTGGTCTTCCTGTATTTGATGGGTAAACAACCAGGAATTGAGATGGATGAATCACGATATGCAGCCGTCACGTGGGCAGAATGCTACCTTGGACCTGGGTGAGATGCCTGACTCCATCATCATGGACCGCCCCGCCAGGTACAAGGTACACGATGCCCTGAGGAGCGCCAGTCTGCACAGCCTCCGAACGAAGCGCTCCGAAAGAATAACCAACCCCACGGAGCAGACACACCGAATTTCTGAGCCTTGTCTGTTTGTAGAAGAGAAACGAAACAAGACACCGGTAAGGGACAAACTTTGAAGTTAAGCTCATGTCAACGAGCTGTAAGAAATGATGCAGAGCAGAGGCAATGGTTGAGAAGTAGTATAGAGGTATCATTCCGGGCCTACAACTTGAAGCTCTGACACAGCTGAGGGAAGCTTATCAAGCCCTCTTCTCAGCCGTCACACTTGGCCTCCTCGTGATGGCAGCAAGTGAGACTTGGCATCCCGCCAGTGTGTCTCTCCTCACGGCTGCCTGCCTCCAGTCTCGTCCCTTCGGGCTTCTCTTTGCTTCTCTCAGTCCTCGCAAAGAGTCTGAGAGCTATTTTGCTTCATCTACCGTAGCTGAGTAGAAACTCGACCCTGGAGACAATCTCATGTCGACGGCATCTTCGGTACTTTGTCGAGCCCACGTTCCCGGACAGCCCGTTCCTGACGGATCACCCACCCTCTCCAGCGAGCAAAGGCGTTCATGGTTCGTCTCACGGCAAGACAGTGACCAGCCGGGCCCCACAGGCGAAGAAGCAGAGGCCCTGTGACGTTGCGTTAGCGGTTCCAATTCGCTCCCGTTGTCCAAGGCTGCGCCTCTTGCCCCTCCGCCTCGCTGAGGTTAGGTTACGAGCTTACCTTACCTTACCTTACCAGTGCCGCTGCCAGGTGCAGGTGCAGGCGCAGGTGCAGGTGCAGGTACTGGGGACCCGTGGATTGCGTCACGGCGCGGGACAAAGCAGAATGACGGCGGAATCAAAAGATAAACCATGACAGGCGCAGCGCTGCCTTATTAGGCTGCTTCTTCTGCTCACGTTGCTTTCTAATACTTCTTTTCTTTTTTCCCTTTTCTTCTTCTTTTTGCTGCCTCTAAACGATTGAGGTTATAGCCCACTGCGCATCTGATACTCTGCGACAACACGTCTGATTTCGTTCAAGAGACGCAACCTCGGGGACATCCCGTGATTTGCGACTGGCCTGCGACTCACTTGATTGCGACACAGCAGCGCCAAAGGGTTGGGCGGCACCGTATATTGATTGGTCGCAACCAGTTCAACGTGGTTCCTGGGCCTTGATCATCCATTCCTCCTCACCTTACCAGAGAGGCCTCAGCCCGAAAATTTTTGTCGCCAGGCAGCATCGCTTGTTCTGATCGCGAGGAGCTGCAAACTACAGCGGGCTGTGGGGTTGGCGCTGTTCTTGCTTTGATTTACCATGACACTCGAGGAGCCGGCGCCTGACCACAACTTTGACCTCGCACACTCTCAAGCACCGAAGAAGAAGAACCGCAGACCGGACCTGATGGACTCGTACGGAGTCCGGAGGTCGGACACCACCAAGGGGCCGCCTCTACGCATCCTCTCTCTCGGTAGGACTCCTCTCTCGTGATCTCTCATATTTCTGGCGACAGCTGCTGACTGTGCCCGCACTTGCGCAGACGGAGGAGGCGTCCGCGGCTACTCCATGCTCATCATCATCCAGGAACTCATGCACCGAACATTCGTCGAGATCGAAGGCCGCGCCCCCCGCCGACACGAAATCCCCAAGCCATGCGACCACTTCGACCTCATCGTCGGCACCGGCACCGGCGGGCTGATCGCCATCATGCTCGGCCGGCTGCGCCTGGACTTGGAGACGTGCAAGGAGCTGTACGTTCGCCTGACCAAAATGGTGTTTGAGACGGACAAGACCATCGCCGGCATTCCCTATCGATCTACGCTGTTCAAGGCCAGCAAGCTGGAAGAGGCCATCAAGCAGGGAGTCTGGGAGCATACCGCCAACAACAAGGAGGGCAACGACAGCGACGTCGATGTCGTCAACCCGCTCAACGCTCGCCGCTCGGGTTCGGGCTCCCCAAAGCGACACTCGAGCAACGCCAGCACCATCAGCTTCAGTGCGCGCCACCCGTCCGGCCAAATCTCGTCTCGGCCGGCCCCCTTGCGCTACGGCAACGGAAACGCAAGGTTGTACGACGCAAGGGAAAACAGGTGCAAGACGTAAGAGCTGAACTGCCCGTTACTATGTGATAAAGCAGCTGACCTAAGAAACGACACAGCGCCGTGACGGCAATGTATAAGGGCTCTGTAAGAGGGACACCGCCCGTGCTGCTACGCTCCTACGATTCGCGCAAGGAGCCGCCGCCAGAGTTCGACTGCAAGATCTGGCAGGCCGGGCGGGCGACTTGCTCCATTGGCCTCGCCTTCAAGCCCGTCCAGATTGGCCAGTCAGTGTTCCACGACGACGGTGCCGGTACCTTCAACCCCGCTCCGGAGGCTCTGGACGAGGCCGTCCTCAACGAATGGCCGGGACGCGATGTGGGAGTTTTTGTCAGTGTCGGCACCGGAAAGCGGCCCCGGGGAAGTGATGCGAATCAGCAGGTGTGGTATGAGGGCTTCCTGGGCGAGTTTGCGGAAGCGCGGAGAAAGATGATTGCCAAGATCGAAGGCTGCGAGAAGATTCACGAGTACATGATCCGAGAGCATCTGGCGAAGCGCGGAGTCAACGTGGAAAACTACTTCCGCCTCAACGTCGAGGTGGGAGTTGGAGAGTTTGGAATGAACGAATGGAATCGACTCAGCGACATCAGCACCGGCACTCGACGGTACATGTCGCGGGTGGAAGAGCAGAAGATGATCCACGGCATCTCGACCAGGCTGGCCAAGATCCACAGGGCGAAGCTGAGATGGGAACGCAAGATTGCCAACGTGCCCGAGCTGGTCAAGTCAACGTCGGAGAACAACTTTGAGCATACTTTTGCCGTTGAGCTGCCCGGCGACTCTCCCATAGGGCCTCTCACCAACAGCCCGCACAGCCCGCACAGCCCCGCCAGTCGGTCGTCGTTTGACTCGGCGCCGGACACTCTGCACCTGCAGGCAAACACCTTGTCCTCGCCCCGTGTCTCTAACGACCACATTCGGCCAGGCACCGGCCATTCGCGGTTCGGAAGAATCAGCCCCGCCTCGGAGAAGGAGGCCGTGGTCGACCCAACATCTCCGAGCCAGTACAACCCAATAGCCTATTCCGATGACCCGATCGCCATCACGAGCCCTGACGAGGAGCCGAGATATCAGCTGCCTCTAGTGCCTCCGCCCCTCAGGCAAGCCACTCGCCCAGAGCCGCCGCCTCTGCCTCCCAAGACGCCCCTGTCCGGCTACAGCCATCGGCCACGAGACTCGGAGACGTCTATTCCGCCTTACCCCATTGACGACGATGAAGGCCCGCCTCCGGTCAATATGGCGCGGAAGCCGGATTACCTGCAGTACTAGTTGTGAGGAGAAATGACGGGCGCGGGGATAGTCCGGTTCGCCGAACGTTGCCTATCTTCCGCCGAGTTTATGACTGTTTTTGTCCTTCATTTGTCTCTCTCTCCTGCTTCAATCCTTCTTCACTGTATATATTTATGTTTTCATTTCCCAAAGGCAAAGGGGAACGGGTTGGATGCTTTTACGACTACTTGCTTTGATTGATACCACGGATGACGGCGGCTCAAAAATCGGTTTTTCCTTCGAAATGAATGATGCGGATGTGGAATGAAATTGGGAAAGGACATAAAAAGGGGGCCTAGGTTAGAATCTGAACGACTGCCGTGGGTGGTGCAATATATCTTCAGCTCCCTTGCTTCTCCGGAAGAGTTGCTCGAATGCTCCTATGGCATCTTCTTCGTGACGTGTTGTGCAAGGATGGAGGGTAAAATATTCTGATGCGAACGAGGCTCATGAGTTTCAAGGCAGGTTTGATATTAGGAATGTGAAAGTGCTGAATCACGAATGTTGTTCTGAACTGGTGCTTATAGTTACACCCTTTCGAGTTGACTGAAGTATGATAATAAGGCCGTGAGCATTGTTTTTTACTTAGATCATGAGATGCCTTATAAGAAATGTCCTGAATCGTAGAAGGGAAATTGCCGGTCTTTGCATTTGTTTGCATGATGCTGTACTGTCACGTACGAGATATGGCCGAGGGGATTTTTAACTTTTGCGAGCTACAAGGGAAGCCAACAATGTTCAAGAAAGAGTTACAATGACTGTGATGCCACATTGAAATGGGCTGAGAATTCTATCATGCTATTACCTCAAGGCATGGAGGTGTGTCGTATTGTAGGGTATGGGTATTTTGCCCTTGCATTGAAGGTGTCAGTTGCAGCATGTAGAAAGTGCAGTCAAATCAGCCATGGCATCATTCGGTATAAACGGTTTGACTATCCCATGCTGGCCCGTGCGTATATTCTCCATGAGCATGTCGAAGAGCTTAATGGTCATCGAGGCACGTCATACCACCTGCGAAGTCGGTAGAATGCCGAAAGAACTGTTGAGCGGCCGATGGCGAACGCTCTCGGTCTGCTGTTGGTTCCGTTCTCCGTGCAAGAAAGATCTTGTGAATAGTCGACTATAAGCGCCAACAGTGAGTCGCATTCATGTGGGAAGAAATGCTATCAAGGGGGGTCTGCCTTGATTGTTAAACATGTGGCTCGGCGTTATCATGGTTGCCGAGATGCGGGGGACTGGAGAGAGCACGAGTGCAAACCCCCACACGCGGGCAGCACTAAAGCAAAGCGCTATGATCCCTCGTTGTGGAGGATCAATTACTGCCAGCAGAAGTAGCAGCAGATCCTAGGCCCATCATGACATGGCACATCGAGGCCTGGAAGGATTCAGTTGTTCCATTGTGAGAATGCGTAGAAGGACGAGGAAGATTCGACGAGAGAGGGGGAATGGTTGTCGGCAGCTGCACCTTGATGCAGTGCAACGCTGCGAGCGGGAAGCCTTAGGTTTTGCTTTCGCCGTGCTGTAGATGTGTATCTGGTCGGTCCAGGCAGCTGGGGGGAAGGAGACACGCCAGAAGTAGACACATGGAAATATTCGATGAGCAAATCTGTTGTTACAGGTGACAACAAGGGCGCGAAAGCACTTGCAGAAGGACGGGCAACATGCTTTGCAACAACAGACAAGCTGGAACCATCGCATATGCGAGCAGAGACGGGCTTTAGTAATTCGTGCTTTGAAAAGATCCACGGCCCGTCAGCCACAGCACCGGCCCACGGGCCAGATCAGACCATCCCGCTTAATTAGTCGCAGCGCCGCCCTGGATCGGCTCTTGTGCCGCTTGGCAGATTGTGGGATTGCGGGATTGTGGCTCGCCGGATCGAGGTCGCTGACTCGCGGAACGATTCATCGCATACATCGTGCCTTGCGCGTGGGAGATCCGGACGTCGGACTGCCGTTTGAGCGACGAGATTGTCGTCTTGAAAAGCGGCAAAAATAGAACAAAAAGTAGTCGAGAGACAAGACGAAACACGGAAAAGAGGGGGCAGAAGCCAGACAACAGAGAGAGCGACAGAGGCCGAAAGTGGAGGGTGAAGAAGCAAGGGGAAAGGCGGAACAATTCTCCGTTGGTTCTTGCTTCTGGTGCCTTGGTCTTGGGACGCAGAACCCCGGAGGCAACGAGCGAAACCGCCGAGGCCAAGGGACCCTGAAAAGAACAGGTTTGAGGTTGAGAGGGTCTCTGACTCTCATCTCCCACTCACTCGAGTGCCGACGAGCTGCCCAGTCGAATCACCTGGCCAGGGCGCAAAGAATCGAGATTCAACCACGATCCTGATCCTGGTCTCCCCATTGGCGTTACACCCGACTTGACTTTGCCCTCATCCGAGTTGCTCGCGCTGCAATCGCCCGTGTCTCTGATCATCTGGAGAGCGCTGGAGCAAGAGTCACGGACAGCCTGATCAAAAGGAGGGGAAAAGCCAAGAGGTGGATTGTGACAACAGAGAAGAGGGAGACGAAGTTGCTTGCAGAGGACGAATCATCCATCCACGGTTCTCTGTTTGGCGACAAGAATCGCCGTCATCCTCTTCTGGCTTCCATTTCGCCCCTTCGTGTTCCAGCCATCAGCGCTTGCTTCAACGGCGTATCTGCTGGAGCGCAAACAGGCTGAATCTGGCGACTCTCAACCTTCGACCTTGGACCTCTTGTCTTCTCCCGACTCTTGTCTGTCATTCTTGGGTCTGTGCGTGGCGAAAGGGAGAGCGACACGGCTCCGAGACGGTCGCATTGCATTGTCCCAGTCGCTGCTGTCGTCTCTGTGTGACCGTCGTCTGTGACCTCTTGTCTCTCTCTTCTCCCCTTGCTCTGGGGTGCTCCACCCCTCGCTGTCTGACGACAGCCAGCTCACATCTTCCTCATCATCCCTCGCGCGGCGCATCCAGCCTTTTGCGACGCACGACTCGACACATCGCCAACCTCGACGTTCTTGCGCCTTTGCTGTTGGAGAGGAAGCAGAAGCGCTTGACGACACCTCGGCTGCCGAGCTTGCGCGCTGTTGTCGCCGTCCGTGTCCGATATCGATCGCTGCAACCCCCGACCTGCGACCTGCGCCTTGCGACCTGCAGTCTGCAGTCTGCACGCTACTGGAGCCCAAGGCTCACTCTGCCAATTTGTCCAAAACGCCCATCCACGCACCCGCCATCCGTCTGTCGAATCTCGACGAACCTGCGGCTGAGCGACGCGGCGCGAGCCGTCGGACCGTCATTCTTCGGGGCTCGCTGCATCACTCACTGGCTACATACGAATGAGAAATCTCGCTCCGTCTGGCCGTTAGGTGTGGAAGTAGGGGAGCACACGCTCTTCTCAAACAAAAAAGAAAATCGACGTCGCTCTATTTCCTTCTTCCTCGATCTCTCCTCTCCCTAGCACTCACCGCATCTCTCGGCTTCGCTTCAGCTCTTTTTGACCTCTTCTTTTTGCTCTCTTTTTCTTCCCACCCCTTCTCTTCTGCCTCGCTACAGAACTCGGCCGCGCCGGCGCTCAGGTTTAATGTCCGACACGATGCAGCTGCAGGGGCACATGCCCCATCATCGCCGGTTAGGCGCAAACATGGCCGTCAAGGCCAGGGGCAATTCGTGCACCGAGTGTCGACGTCGCAAGCAAAAGGTTAGTAAAAACGGCGAGCGGCTGCTTTGCACGGCTCCCCAGACTGGTGTTTTGAGGGGGCTACTGTTCGCATATCCCGGGAGCGCCTGCAGCTAGATATATGTCATTGTCCGAACCCCCTGGCGGTTGGAGATGGCAGGGGCGGCCATCTTCCGAGCAGTCGCCGCCGGATCTCGTCATCGGCCAGTGCATACGAGTCGCAGAGAGAGCGGCGACTGGAGAGGATTGACGACGGAAAAGGATGGACAGAAAGACCAAGCAGAGCGCTACTCTAGGGCACAGCGATGACTGACTCGAGCTTGGCTTGTAGTGCGACCAAGGCCGACCGTGTAGCAACTGTGTCCGTCGATTCCCGCAGCCGACGTGCGAATACAACGCGAAACGAAACACCAAGAGGTTAGTTTTAGTTCCATCACTTCCCGCGGCATCGCAGCCCTAGACGAGAGCCGAGAGAGAGACCCTCAACTTGACTGGCGCCATCCCACGTCCCTCCCGCTCACATGCCCACTTGTCGTCTCTTTTGGGGGGGCCAGACAGGACAGGGACTTCGGAGAAAGCTTGTGGGGAGTGGACAGACTACGGCTTCAGCTCCCCCACAGGGCCGGACGTCCATCCCACTCCCCTTGTCTGCTGTCTGCAGCTCTGCGGCAGATGCTGTGCCCTCCTCCAATCAGACGATACTGTACTCTGATGGTAACCCCCCCCAAAAGAGGCAAGAATGGAAAAAGAGGGAAGAAAGGATGAGAGATACCCGAGAGGCAGAAGACAGAGAAAGCAAAGGACTGAGGCTGAAAAGAGAGAATCAGCTGCTATAATTGTTGCCGCTGCCTTTACAACACACCAACACGCACCTGTTCATTGCACACGATCGAGAGCACTTGATAAGCTGACATGACCGTCAAACTCATCACAGGCCCACGACTGCCGGTTCTCCGGGCAGCAGCTCCAAGAATGTCAAGGTCGTGCTCGAGGGCGCCTATGCCCATCTCAACCTGTCTGATATACAGGATGCCATTCTCCAAGTCGAGGGTGTCGTCGCCGCCAGCGGCATCGCGGACCGTTCCTCGGCTACACCGGTCGTTGCTCGAGGCGAGATGATCTCCCTGGCTCAACCAGACGACCAGGATGCTTCCTCGCACAGCTCATCGGAGCCCTTTCGCGTCGTAGTCACCGACGAAACGGGCACCCTCAAGCCCAAGTCCGTCTTTGCCATGCTGCGCCTAATTCTACAGGCCCGCCTCAAGGTCACCAATCGCATCGTCAATGACGAATGGAGCATTGACGGCCCTCAACTCATGCGCGCCTTGCAACAGGCTACTCAACCGCCTGCCATGTTGGGAGGTCTGGACGATCAACTGCGGAACCTGCCCATGGAGCCGACCAGGCTAAACATCGAACTGGTCCGAATACGTATGTGACGAGTTCTCCCCCCTCTCTTCTCTCCCCCAGTTCCTCCCTCCTCTTTTCCTATTGCCGTGGGTCTTGATGGCGCACATGCACGTGTCCATGAGGACAGAAGACTGTCTCTGATCCGCCATTCGAGTGGTGCAAGGACTCGCTATCGGTGCTAGTGCTCTTTTCAAGCATGCTTCATTTTCAAAACCTTGCTGCAGGGAGGTGTCCGGCTTGGAATCGGACAGGGAGGAGGGAGCAAAGTGATGACGAGTCTCGGCTGCTGACATAAAATTCCCTCCCCAGATCTCCAGCTCTTGTCTCGCTTCAAGGCCTCCATAGACGGAAATCCCGATCCCGAGAGCCGGTTCATGAAACACTGGGTTCCGCTGTCCATCAAGGACCCCCTACTGCTTCAGATCGTGCTCTACACGGCCGTATGCTTCCTCAAGGAGACGGGCCGAGTGCCCAAGATGCTCGTTTGGGCCTACAAGGGCGTGGTTCACCGCATGCTCAACGAGCACCTTAGCTCTACCAGGACGCAGACGGGCGATGCCGCCATCATGGGCGCTGCCCAGATGGTCATGGACTCGTGGTACTGGGGCACCACCGAAGAGCTACGTGCCCACATGGCGGGCCTCAAGACCATGATTCGGATGAGGGGCGGTCTCCAGGACCTGGGAATGGGCGGTTTCTTGGCCAAGACGGTGCTCATGTAAGTGTCCTGTTATTCCTTTGCTTGCAGTAGTATCACTACCCTCATTCCCGTGTTTTCCGTCCCACCCCCTTGGTCTGGAACGGTTAGCATGTCTTGGTGATGCTGCTTGTACAGACCAACATGCAGTGCCACTATGCCTGGAACTGTCCCATTTCCATTGCTACCCAGCTGTTCAAGCTCGCCCTCTTTAATTTTGGTGTGCTAACTATTCGATTTTTGTCCAGTCACGACATTGCCATTGCCATCGCTCATGACATTGAGCCTGACATTTATGGACAAGCCGAATTTGATTTTCGTGATGACTTCATGGTACCCTATCAGACCTCCTTTAACTCGCCTTTCCTATCAGGGTGGCCACGCTTTGTCGACCCGGGATCAGCGTTGAAGCTTCATCGAAGCTCTGCCCAGATCCTGGATGATGTAAGGCTCGTGATACAGACGGTGCAATCCCTGCCCCCTTCTCCAACGGAGCAAGACTTGCAGAACGTGACAGAATTAGCTCGGTGGGCGTTGAACAGGCTGGATCGGATGCCAGAGAACATCCCACTGTACGAAGAGGACGAAGGGACGGGCCGGCCAGCCGACGAAGGCGATGACTGCATGTGGGAGACGACAGGTTACGAGGGGGCGGGGACTTCCCCAGCAAGCAGCTCCGACTACGATTCGCCCAGGAGCCACGATGCCCCGTCTTCCAGTAACGGTTCGCCACCTGCCCCGGCGGACGAAACCGCCAGTGCCCGGCTGGCCAGGACGAAGAACGACGCCATGTACCGCTGCATTCGCGTGACGGCTTCCGTCTACTACCGTGCCATTATAGCCAGGGTGCCGACCACGGAGATTTTATCGGAAGCCGATTTCTTGAAGCTGTGGGAGCTGGTGTGGGAGGTGACGGTACCGTTTTGGAAGACGGCAGTCGGCGTCTTCATCTGGGTCATGGCCGCGGCCGTGCCAAGCTGTCACAACTCGCCCCCCGCGCGCTTCATCAAGACCCTGTCCGTGGTTGGCTGGATGACCATTGGGCTGGAGAACTGGCACGTCGCCATCAACGCGGCGAATGCGGCCCTTGGCCTGCAGCGCTGGCTCCGCCGCGGGTTTTACCAGCAGGGCGGCATGATGTACGATAAGGGCCCGCTCGGGGGAGAGGTTGTGGTGGAGAAGCATGGATTCATCCTGCGAGAGGCGAGTATCCCGGAGGTGGTTGCCAATGTGCGATGCAACGACGACCACGAGCTGATAGAAGATTGAGCCGGCATCTGTTTTCGAGTGATTCAGTGTGCGACTAGTCTGAAGTCTCACGACACTATGATTCGCTGATCAGGAGACATATTACGAAGAGAGGCAGAGGAAGGCCGAGAGTCCATTGGGCAGGGGAGTGGCATGCTGATATGCATTCGCCGCGGAAGACAGAGGATCTGAGGCCATTCATCATCGTCGAATTGTGGCTGCTTTCGTCACTAGACCGGACGTGACTCCTACCAGGCTTGGTCGTTTACAACACGTTGTCGATTTTGCTGCCAGAAGTTTGTGCAGAGGCTGAGCCCCTCGATGCAGGGTTAGAGGCGTGTAATGCAGCACGGCACGGAGCGGCCCGGCTCGCGGGGCAGATGAGATTGGAGAGTGACATGGCATTTCGACCTCATGCGGCAAAATCTTGGAAGGCGTTGATCTTTTATCGATAAGTTCATCTTCTTTGTAGCTAGTTCTTGGTATGGATGAGGAGGTGGTTTGGATACCCTCCTCAAGGTTTTGGCCATTCCGGTTCAAAGAATGGATGTGCAGCTGGTGGCTGCTGGAGGAGCAAAGGAAGGACATTTGGCGAATTTAAGGGGAGTTATTGCTGGTGTGGCTGATTGGACTGCTGTATGTCCTTAGGATACAATAAGGGGCTGCGTCTTTTCGAGGAGTATCGCTAATTATTGGGTGGATTGCCGGTTACTTCTTGATATCTACTCTACATAATCCCATGACTTGGTTATGATTGTGCGAAATATCCCAAACCGAGACCCGAACTGATCAATCATTATCATATCATTGGCTACATACGAAATGATTTGTTTCAATCTCCAACCAAGTCACCAGCAGAGTCATCATTTTACACACCGGACCACCAATACGTCTCCTCCACCGCAAACTTGCCCCTCAGCGCAGCCCCCTCATTCACAGCACTGCTATCGCTGACAATAACCTCATACTCGCCCCTTTCAACGCACCACTGATCCCGCTCCTCGTCAAAGTACGCAGCGACGTACTTCTCCTGCTCCTCAATCGTCACGGTCTTGGTCTCGCCGGGCTGCAGATGGACCTTTGCGAAGCCCTTGAGCTCCTTGACGGGGCGGTTGATCTTGGCCGCTTGGAGGGGCTTCACATAAAGCTGGGCGACCTGCGCGCCGGGGACGGAGCCCGTGTTCTTGACGGAGAGTGACACGCTCAGCTTGCCGTCGCCGTGGGACACGGAGAGGTCGGAAAAGGCAAAGGTGGTGTAGGACAGGCCGTGGCCAAAGGGGAAGTTGACGTCCTTGTCGGCGAACTCGTAGTACCTGTACCCGACGTAGACGTCCTCGCCGTAGAGCGTGCGGCCGGCCTCGGTGCGGAAGTTGAGGAAGGCCGGGTTGTCCTGCAGGCGCTTGGGGAAGCTGAGGGACAGCTTGCCCGAGGGGTTGTGCGCGCCGAAGACGACGTCGGCGATGCAGTTGCCCGTCTCGTTGCCGCCGTACCAGGCCTGGACGACGGCGGGCGTGGCGTCGAGCCAGGGCATCTCCTCGGGGGTGCCCGTCTGCATGACGACGACGGTGTTGGGGTTGGCGGCGGCCACCTCGGCGATGAGCTGGTCCAGCGCGCCGGGGAGCTTCATGCTCGCGCGGTCGGCGCCCTCCGTCTCCCAGTCGGCGTTGAGGCCCGCGCAGATGATCACCTGGTCGTGGTCCTTCGCGAGGGCGACGGATTTCCGGATCTCGGCCTGGGCGTCGATGACCTTGCAGCCGCCGACGCGGAGGGAGCCGTGGCCGGGGGTGATGGTGTCGCCCTTGAGGGTGTAGGTCGGCGCGGAGCCGAACTCGATCTTGAACTTGTACGTCTTGCCCTTGGCGAGGTGCACGCGGCCCGTCTCCTCGCGGGTGGCGGAGCCGAAGAAGGCGTCGCCGGGGACCTGCTCGGTGGCGTTGTCGACGACGAGCTCGTCGTTCACGTACGCCTTTGCCGTGCCGCAGACGACGAGGCCGAGCTCGTAGGTGCAGTCCTCGTCGGCGGTGTACGTGCCCTCCATGTCGGCGTACCACGTGTCCGCCGCTCTGGGGTGGTAGTAGTCCACCAGATGCATCTCTGTCTTGGTGAAGAACAGCTCGTCAATGTGCTGCCGGTTGGGGGTGCCGGGGGGTTCGTTGAAGACCCTCCAGCGCATGCCCGGCGCGCCGTCGGGCGTGAGGCACTGCTCGCCCAGTATGGGGAGGAAGCGGTGGGTGTAGGCGCCGACCGTGTATGACGGCGGCGTCTCGAGCTGCTTGCTGAGGCCGTCAAAGGGGGTGACTGCGTAGTAGGCCCTGAGCGCGGCAGAGCCTCCGCCGTGGTACGTCGCCTGCTTGGCGTTGGGGCCGACGATCAGCGTCTTTTTGCTCTTGCTCAGGGGCAGGACGTTGTTGTCGTTTTTGAGCAGCACGATGCCCTCGTTGCCAATCTTTCGCAGGAGAGCCGCCGTCTCGGGAGTGTTGTTGACGGTCGTCTCGGGGCCGTTCTCGGTCACGCCGGAAGCAGCACATTTCTTGACAAACTGCAGAACCTCCCGAGCCCTCTGGTCGACGACGTGGATAAAGGGCTTTCCGTTGGAGACGTTGAACTTGAGCACTTCTCCTCGGAAGCGCGGCGGCCCGGGCATCTCGAGGTTGAGGCCTGCCACAACGGCTTCTGTGGTGCTGTACGTTCCGTACCAGTCGCTCATGATCAGGCCTTCCCAGCCCCATTCCTTCCTCAGCATCCCATCGAGGTATTTCGGATTCTCGCTGCACGACACGCCGTTGATGCCATTGTACGCCGTCATGAACGCACCTGGCTGGGAGTCTCGCACAGCAAGTTGGAAGGGAAGTGCGTAGATCTCACGGAGAGCCCGCTCCGTAACGATGCTCTGCACCATCATGCGCTTGTCTTCCTGATCATTGCATAGAAAGTGCTTGATCGTGGCCTGCACTCCGGTGCTTTGAATCCCACGGATGAGAGCCGCCGCTCCTAGTCCCGCCAGGAACGGATCCTCGCCAATCGACTCGAAGCCGCGTCCACCAAGAGGGGAGCGTTGCATATTGATAGTCGGGCCGAGGATCACATGCGCACTCTTGGCGATGGCCTCCTTGCCCATCATTTTACCTGCCTCTTCGAGCAGCGTCTGGTCGAATGTGGAACCGAGCGCCGTGCCGCAAGGGAAACAGGCTGCAGGGACGCCGTTGAAGAACTTGGTCCCTCGTACGCCGTTGGGGCCATCTGTGAAGCGAAGAGAGGGAACTCCATGCTTGGGAAGCGCCTTTGTATGCCAGAAATCGATACCTTTGTTCGGTCAGTCAACGTTTTGATGTGGACGGCAACATTGAAGATTGGTCGTTGCTGTGTAGGAATGAAAGCATAGCGTAAAGGACTATCGTTGAGATCGTATCAACTCACCAGCCAGCAGATCGACTTTCTCGGCCAGGGTGAGCTTTTTCAACACGGCTTCGACATCGATATCAGCCATGTTGGAGACGTAGGGTGAGGAACGGAGAGTGTCGTGTAATAGAATCTATAAGTGAGGGAACCCTCGTGGACAGAGAACTATTCCGCTCTATGTGGCAACACGGATGCTCAAGCAGAATACCAAGAGTTCAAAACCACTGCAGGGTAGAATTCGAGCACACCAGAACAACAAAACAGGGGCAAAGAGATGGGACTCAGTGTCACCAAGGCACCGAGAAGATACAGACAAGACAGAGAGAGATGAGGATGAAGGCCAACGGCAGATAGACATCAGGCACAGGAACGGGACAAGCAGCTTATATAGCTGTCGGTCAGACAAAGGTGATGGATGCATGGGCACTCCGTCTTACCAAGAACAATCATGAGAACTTCGGGACGAAACGTACAGCAGACAAGCAGAGAAAGCAGCCTCCCTCCTCTCTCTCGGACTTACTCTCCCCTCTCGGCAGCCATTGTCGCGAGCCAAGCAGCTGCAGGATTCTCCGAAAGCTGCGCCCTCTCTGGGAGGAATCAATCACGAGGAACAAACCGTCGTTAGACTGGACGAGTTTCCCCGCGATCATCCCCGCCATCAGATCCGACGCGGAGAGATCAGCCGAGCCTTATCCGGCTATCAACCGAGATGCCAGAGTTCTGCCGCGGTTAAGGCTGAATCCCGACCAATCGGCGTTTGATGCTCCCACTGATCCTGCCAGAAATAATTGGGGAAGATTGGGGTCCAACTGCGCCAACCTCAGGATGGAGAGCTTTCGACCTTCTTGGCTTCGGTGAGTTGCGAGCGACACTCCCCGACGGCTCCCCGCGAACGCGCTCCGGATCATGAGATCATGTGGGCGGCTTTCGTCCATCGTTTGCGGTTCAGGTCAAAGCAGTTCGGTTCGGTTCCGTCTCGCGGCGGATAAGCGCCGTATCGGACGTCGAGCACGGACGGATATCGTCGACCAGACTCCACAGTCAGATGCGAATGGAGGACAAAGACGATCGTGGAGGAGCCGAGACCCGGCTTTCGGGAACGCTTGTGCATGACTTCTACCCGGGAGCCGGTGTGATCTCGCCGCGATGGGGAACGACGCTGCCTGAGTCGGCGGAGCTGGTGAAGCTAAGCCGTGGACATGACACAGTCGTTGACGCCGTCCCTCTCTGTCGACCCTTGAGATGCTGACTCGTGGACAGCTATAGCGGCTTTCCGCGAGTGTGTACTTACAAAGACTGTTCCCCGCTGCCAGCCTCACCACCATATCAACATGATGTCTGCTCCAGGTGTACACACGACTACAGTGCTCCTGCATATGAGTCGCGGCATAAATATGGCGACTGAATCCGGCGACTGTGTTACCGCTGTCACCAACGTGCATCTCCGTGGTGTCAGACTGCAGCATATCCGGGATCAATACTTCCTCCGTCGCACAGCGGCGATGCTCAGAAGACCATATAAGTCCGTGGGGTCCTCGAGGTCATCTTGGATGCGACGGCGGCTATTCATCTGGATTTATGTCTACCTGTTCGCCTGTGCTACGCATGTGTGACGCTTACGGGGAGCATGGCAAGCCTGTGTAACTCGGGAGGCGCGGTGCCACACATAGTGTCAACGGCAGATGTGTTTTAGCGATGGGTTTCGACCTGGGTCAGCATCCTGTCTTGTCTCGTCTGCATCGGCACCCCTTCTCTCCTCGGTCGACGGTGGGCTGTACATTGTGTGTCTGCTTGGGAGCGCGTCGTGGCACCTGGCCTGTCCGTCAATATGACTCCTTGGCTCAACGTCTCCCAGCACCTCGGCATAGGCTCTTGGGGAGATCCCTCTGGCATGTTGTCACGGATTCTCCAGCTCCACGCTTTGTAAGTTCAGAAACTCGCGTGCTCTGGGGCTCTCGAACAGTTTGCATGGCTAGCGGGGCCATCATTGACGGTAGAGCAGGGGCTTGCGGGAGGATGCCGGTAAGGCTGGGCGATGTGTGATCTTACATATGATCCCGGGGGAACCCGCCAAATCCTACTATGGCCTCCTCCTCAGGGGACCAGTCTGTCAGTGGTCGATCCATGGCCCATCTCGCCGACTCGTCAAGGCTCTTTGCTGCTGTTCCTGTGCGGTTGAGCGGTAGTGTCTATGACATTCCGGCAGGGGAGCTTCTGAATGCCGCGGCTGTCTGCTGCCTTTTGGGGTAGCTCTTACGACAAAAAAAGGTGGCGTTCACTTGGACGTCGTGAAACCACGCTCCTGTACGACCATTTCACGTTCCCCGGTGCTGGAGCGGAGTGCAAGGCTTCTGTTGACTTATCGTGCCATTCCGCTTCTCTGGGCATCAAGGGTCAACATCCTCCATTACTCGTCTTACGATTTGCGTGGGGGGCCACTGATCTGGGACCCGGACTCAGATGAGATCCAATCCGCTGCTGGTGCCGAAGATGGCATCGTTGTTTGCCTGCCACACCTGCACGTTCGATTAGCTGGTCTTGTTGACATTTTATGATGCGACTGCGAGCGGCCTGGCGACGCAACGCAAGCACTCACCAGCTATCGCCCAACTGCTTCACGTAGTGACCGTGGACCTAGTCTTGTTGCTTCGGCGCCCTCTGCCGCAACAGAAGAAACGCACGCGCATTCTGGGTCAATCTCCTGTCTAGCAACAACGAGTGTGTCCACGTCATAGTGAAGCGTATCGAGACAACTTCGCCAACGTGGCATGGATGCAAACACTTCATACAATGCTAGCATACAGCCACAGCGGAGTGTCGACGTCTGTTCCCGCCCCTTCGCGTCTTATGGCGGTTTTTGTCTTCTTGTCGCGGGATGCGGAGAACCTGGTCCTCTTACATCCCTGCCTTGCACGAATACAGTGCCTCTTACGGAGCACCATACATGCACGCCTCAACTGCATCCTGAAGGCGTCAACATTTGCTGGCCCTGGATGAAGTACTGTAACTCTGGCAATGGAACACTCATGCATCGGCTGGATAACGCGGCGCGAAGCCGGGTGGTTTGAAGCCGGGCAGTTGAGACGCCTCCTCCAGGCAGAAGCATAAAAGACGCCAGCCACTGATGGATGTGACGAGATGCATCGCTTGAGGCTGGCTCTATCGGAGAGCGAGGTGGTATCGTGTGGATACTAACGCCTAGTGATGCTACCCAATGTCTCAAGCTCCCTTGACGCCTTGCATCACCGCTGCTGCTATCGCCTTGTCGATGAGGCCCTATTGCCGGATGGGCGCCTCCGGGGCCATTGTGAGAAGTTACAGCAACACATCATAGGCGCGATTCCCGCCCCGGACCGTTCTGGGCTAGCCGGCGTTGATCGACAACAAGAGCCCCTGAACCGCCTGGCACTAGAAGTCTAGGTTCTGCTGGCTTCATCCCACCGTCTGGTTGACCACGATAGCCTGCAGAGGCGGACGGACGGACGGAGAGGGGACGACGACGACGACGGCACTAGAAGCGCCCGATGTTACACGCTTGGCAGAGGCACCCCTTCTCCATTGGATCGTCGAGCCTCTCCATATTTTGTTGGCCCTCAACTGCCGACGCTTCACGCCGTTCCTCAGCAGCATCACAGTCTGCACCGTACAAGTACACAGTACAAAAGTGTCAAAGACATGCAGATTGATAACGCAAGGGAAGCCTGTATTGCTGGATGAGCCTAAGTAGAGATGCGGCGGCCCAAGGAAACAGCTCGACCGGATGGCCTGACTCGTCTTGGTTTCTTGCTCGTGAGGGGACAAAGACAGCCACTGCTCCCCCATACGTGCCAAGCAACTCGCACAGATACCGGAACTTCGAACTATTTGTCTTCTTCGGGGCCACCCTGTCTTCTTTCAGTGTGGATTGTTGGGGGGTGCATGTAGCGATACGAACAAGTCCTCGGGGCGCCCTCACCTTGTTCGTCTCCCGAGTCTCACGATGCGGCTTTTAGTGGACTTGCCGACCTCATGTTGATTGCGAATGCGATACGGAGGTACGGCCGCATTGTATGGAGCAACGCATGAGGTGGAGGAGCTTCCTAGAGGTTGGCAACCGACATGGCTGGGTACTCTGTGTTCTGGACGCAGGTGCCCCGGTATTACGCAGATGAATGGCCTGCTTTTCTTCCGCTGATGAGCATCCGCAACACACAGACTAAGGCGCTTGTACGGAGTCGGTGAGTGGGTTCTGATGGAGTCGCATCACTTCAGCTCTCAGCCGTCTCTCACCCGGGCTGGAGGCTGGCCAGAGCCTCCTCTACTACTACATACTGTGTTCGTTTGCGATTGAAGCGGCGGAGAGCCTAGCTTCCCAGTATCCGGGGCTCGTTGCCGTTTCGTTCCCCCGTTCTCGACAACCTCTCATCCTCCGCCCTCTCTCACCTCTCTATCTCTCAAGGTATGTATGCATGGCTCTATGTCATAATCCACACCAGACCTGCGCCAGGCTAACAGGGTTCCCTCGTGGAGATTTCTTCAGCAAGGGAGGGGACATCCAACGCTTGTCCAAGCAACACTAGTGCCGTTCCGTCGCTCTCTGTATGGAGCTTTTCGAACCCATACAAGACACCAGACGTTGGTTCAACGCGAGATTATCACACCCCTCCCCCCCTGCCGCCTGCGGGACCAGAATGACAGCAAAAAGAAGGAATACAAAGCTTCGATCAGCCTTCTAGCGCGCTTCTCCCGCCCTTCCCCCTTGGTCCGCCACCGAAACGGCTCGGTCAACCTCGGCCAATTTCTTGACGCTTGATACTCGCTATTTCGCTGGCCCGCTGCTATTTACCCACCGCATGATGGACGGCTGTCCAACCAGCGCCTGGAATGCATGTGTGGGCTCTGCTATTTTCAGCCCTTCTAGGCCTGAGGGGAGTCGAGGGCGTGTCTTCTGCTCTGTTGCTGGGTCCCAGGTCGCTGCATGCGGAAGCGGGTTCACTGCTCAGCTGTCGAGACAAGGTGTCCTGCTGCTTTGCGGCTGGGCTTGTTGGCTTGTTTCCCGGGAGGCAATGCCTCCCAGAAGGACAGGACAGTGAGATCGAAAGGGGGAAGAGCAGAGGTACGAAAATCTCCATTGCTTGAACTGCCCACGCCCCCCTCCATCTGGGTACTGACCAGACGGCCAACACTGGTCCTTGGTGCCACATGAGGTGCTACCTTAGATAACCTATGCACCCTGGTCTAATATAACCTATGCTCTACTTTTCTAAATTTTTTACTATAATAAAAAACCTTATATAACCTATACTCTTTATAATTTAATTAGCTAAAAATTTTAAAAAGTAAAGCATAAGTTATATTAGCTTTTATACTAAAGTTAAATACTTCTTTTATATAATACTAAAATTAAAATAATTATATCCTTTATATAAACCTATATTTATTATAAATATATTATTAATATATTTATAATAAATTTATTTTAAGCTTTTACTAATTCTTTTTAAAATAATAATAAGTTTAAAATTTTACTTAATATTTAGCTTTTAAAGCTTTTTATTACTATATTAATAAAAAAAAGCTACTATATAAGTAAAATGCATTTACTATTTATTAATAATTTATTATTAATATATTACTTAAGAATTATAGTAATTTAATAACTTTTTTAAGCTATTTAATAAAATAAAAGCGCTAAACTATATCTTACTATTATTTAATCTAGTTTAGTTTAGTTACTATAGTTAATAAGTTAATACTATTATAGTAAATAAAATTATATACTTAATATATATACTTAAGTAGCTAATTATATTAAAGTTAGGCATAGCTTATTTAATATTCTTAAATTAGCTTATTAAAGCTTAATAATAATAGCCTTAAAATAATATAAGTATAATATATTAATAATACTTTTATTATAGTTTATTAATATATTATAGATTTAATACTATCTTAATATAAAAAAACCTAATTATAAAAATATATTATAGCTTTTAAACTTAGTCTT